>OZ007590.1:85542178-85849678 GCA_963931845.1 Maratus michaelseni
ATTTACAATATTTAAAAAAAAATTCGCAGTTGTTTTCTTTTTCGGAAAGTAATGCTATTAGTCACTTTATAAGTCTTAAACTTGTTGACTGTATCACTATTGCCAACATACTAAAAATGAAGTACAAAGTATTAAAATAAAACTATAAGAGTAGCCTTCGTTTTAACGTTAATTAAATAATAATAAAAAGAGAAATATAAAAAAGTAAATGAATGCACCATTTTCTGTTGATAATGGTACAAAACAAATAACCCCTCATTCTTTTCATACAAAAACTAAAAGTGTTTTACATATAATAAATTATGAAAACGAGTATTTCGAACATAACTTTTTATATAGATAATTAAAACATAAAAAAATTGAATCGCATATTTTTATGGACTGTTACGGATTCAGAAAAAAAATATTACTTTTTTCTTAAAATAAACCTTTCAGTTATCGGTAAATTTTAAATTATTCATATATATATATATATATATATATATATAAGACGAAAAAATAAAACGGAATTTTATACGTTACTTTTCTTTAAAATGTCAATCTGTTTAGAAAAAAAAATGATATACTCTAGTATAAAGTAACGTTTCTCAAACTGTGGTCCAAACAGTGGTCCTCAAAATTTGACCTGTGATCTTCTTAGATATCCAAGAAAATACAGAAAAAATACAATTATAATGAATTTCGTGTCACACACGTTATTATTTTAATTCAATCATAATAATTAGTAAAATTCATACCAGTTTTTTTTTTAATTTGACTAAAAATTGTCCAAGGCAAGAGTCAATCGCAGGACCTGTGGCTTAAATTTCCAACGCTTTGCAGCACTTACTTCTCAAAAGCGTTGGCAATTTAAGTCAGACGTTGACTGGTAAACATTTATATTTGGGAAATTTTCATATCACTTTCTAACTTTATAAAAATTAAAATGTACATTGCAATGTTTCTCAAACTGTGGTCCAAGTACCACCAATGGTCTTCAATATTTGACTTGTGATCCTCTTAGGTTAACAAGAAAATACAGAAAAATAAAATTATAATGAATTACGAAGCGTACACGTTATTATTTTAATTCAATCATAATAATTAGTGAAATTCATTTCAATTTAATATATTTTTTTTAATTTGACTTAAATTGTCCAATCTCAAGTCCTGTGGCTAAAATTTCCAACACTTTACAGCACTTACTTCCCTAGAGCGTTGGCAATTTAAGTAGGAGGTCCTGTGTTCGACTCTGGACACATTTTCACATGAAAAAAAATGTATCTTGTTTTTTAACCTTGTTAAAATTAAAATGTACTTTAAGACGAATAACTAAATTATGGCGTAAGATTCCAAATAACGTTTAAGCCGGCTTTATACAGCATTAGTATAATTAGCATAATTTTCTTTACCTGAAGTGTTTTTATAACTAGGGTTTACAATTTTATTTATTCTTATTCAAGTGAAACTGACTTTCTTCTAAATCCACAGTTTTGTAAATATGTTTCAAACAACCAGGCGAAAAAAACTTTTCGAAGCATTGAATTGTTTTAAATTAAAGAAATCTGAACGTTATTAGAAGGAAATGTAATTGAATTAACTGCACTTAATTCAATCTTTTTTATTCAATTTGTCTTAATTTCATCTAATGCCGACGCTGGTAAATGCGATTTGAAGAAGTTAGAGAGGCAGTTAGAAAATTTAATTGTGATTTTGAGACTGTCTTAGTGCAAATTTTTATAAACTTTGTTAAAGCTGAACGCAGGTAAGTGCTTTCCCCTTCTCAAGAATATTTAAAAACTACTACATCGCATTAAACTAACAAATTTTCATATAAAAAAGCCATTTATTTTTAAGAATAATAAATACTTCTGATTTCAGGGAGTTTCTCATTTTATGAACTTATATTTATTTATTTTTTTAAATTGTTGAATTAAAAAAAAATAAAGTATTACCAATTCTACCAGAATATGTAAAGCAACCAAAAAGAAATTCCATATTGCAAGATTTTTGTTTTTCATATTACAGTGCGTAAAGTGATAAGTAAATATCTATACAATGTGTCTCTGATTATAAACATACAAAAATTAGAGATGTAAGACGGAATCGCTTTAGCAGGATTTGCTGTGAAAACGCAACCAAGAACATGCCTACGCCTAACCGTGGACAAAATCAAACTTAATTGTTCATACTTATAGTGTTTACGGATGTTTATGCATTTTAGAACATTTCATATCAATATATATTTCCACTGTAAAGAATAATTTATTGCTAAAATGGAATGATGGAACAACGACGGAATGGGTGTTCTCCAATAAATTCTATTTTCTCAGTCTGCGCTCGAACTACCATAAAATTTTACAGACTGTTTCAAACAAATTGTTCAGATGGAGTATCATAATTTCTTTATTAAAAGTCATAAACAATCTCAAATGAATTTTTAAAGGACCATGGTATCATGGTCATCGTATCTGGTAGATCATTAAGGGACTTCCAACGAAGGAAGTTACGCAATTCTTTTATGTATGTTTTTTTGCCTGTGCATGCACACGCATAACTTTTGAACACATGATTCGATATTCATGCTTTTTTTATTGGAAAGATCTCATCTGTAGATGGTCCCGTTCCATTACCATTGGGGACTAAAAGTAGTATACTTGTCAGTCTGTCTGTTTTCATGTATTTATTTTTTACTTTATAGGCTTTAATTTTCGTAAAAATTGGCCAATCATCACGAATTTTGAAGATGGTGTAAATATACACGGTACGACTCTACATTTTTTAAATAGTCGTTGTATCGTGTATAATTTGTTTTACAGGGACACCTAAAAATATTTTAATACATCATCGTCTACTACTCTTCAAAATATGTGATGCTGGCAGCAATGATATTTAAAATAAATATGGGTAGAGTCCTGTATTAGTTCAGGTCGAGTTAGCAGATTTGATTCATTGTTGCAAGGATTCGTGTCGGATTGAATATAATTGTGTCAGCCCTGGTTAGGTTTTGGTTTGAGTTTTGACTCATAGTTTTGTAACACGTTTCGTAACCCGTTTTTCCAAACGAAAATCCACAATATTTTTAAGATGAAAAAAACTATATATTTCAATATAATGCGTATATACTAATGTATATGCGTATGTACTAATATATATGTTAATTTTTACCACAAAATAAGAAATTGATATTAGGTACACATAGATAATACACTTACAGAGTCCTTTTTTCATTAATTGCATTAAAATATGAATTAAATTTCTTTTATTTTCCGTTTTGCGATGAAGTCGTATTCGAATGAGGTTGATTTGAATGAAATGCACGTTTCGCGTCCAAGTCGGGTTGGTCGGGTATAACGAGGCATATGTAGGACTATAATCTGGATGATAGTACACGGTGGCCACAAAAACACAACAGTGAGAAACAGACTCTTGAAATATGTTTTGCTCAAAATCTGTTTTCTTCATAGTAGATTTTTGTGCTGTTTATGCTTATGCATTTTCCTTACAGAACCTTTTTAATTTGATTAAATGAACTTTTAAATAATATTTTTGTTTTTATTTCTGCAATTCAAATTGTCCAGAAAAAAATTCTGTTTCATATTAGCTCATTTCAAAATGTTGTGATATACAAAAAATTACAACCATATTAAAATTAATTCAGTTTTAATTTAATTTTAGTTTATATTGAAATAAAAAAAGCAAAAAATAAGGAAACATATTAATTAAATTACAATAATATTATTGCAACTTTACATTCTTTCAAACATACACTATCTACATGTAAAACAAAATGCAAATACTTTTCAGTTTTATCTATTTGTCATATTTTCTTAGACAAAGTATAATCTAAAATACATTTTTTCTATTTTCATAGATAAGACATATTTATTTTGCTCGTATTTGATAGTTTATAGATAATAAGCGAGTATTTAAAACTTTAGTATATAATTTGTTTGAGCTAATTTTTAGTTAATTTGTGAAAAAAAAGAAAAGTGTATAGGTCAAAACATTAAAAGAATTGAAATAATGATATGTACTCAAAAGCTGATTTCAATTACACATTTTAACTTTGATTAAGCAGACCATATATAAATGAAACAAATTTGTCTGTTTCTTATTTTGCTTTCAAGTGAGATAAAAAAAAGTCACTTGTGTCTTCTTTTAATTTTTCTCTAGGAATTTCATTACTTTACCATTTAACTACAGAAGGTCGTTCGCACTTTAGGGAAACGATATTCCCAATTAATTTCTGAACATATACGTCAAAATCTTTGCGACAATTTTACTCTACTGTGTAACCCTGACTCTTGATTATAAAACTGGATCCAAATTTGTGTATTAAAAGAAGGGCAATTTTAAACACTTAATAGAAAAAAAGAAAGAAATATGTTTCTGAATGTAAAGAAAAATTTCCGAAATAATTCATGATTGCTGCTGGATTTTGTTATGAAATTAACTTTAAGGTAAAAAATGCAGTTAAGCTAAGTCGATTTAACTTTATTATCAGTAAAATATTTTAGAACCCATTTTTGAAAGGAAGAAATTCCATTAGGAAGAAATTCCAGCTTTATATGAGAAATACATTAATTGAGCTTCATATGAACAAAGTTTCCCAGCCGTTCTTCCATAACTCAACTGACTCTTATTTAGCAAGGAAGGAATCCCAAACGGGAATAAATTCTGTATTAATTGATGAAATGCATGTAAAATCACCTGCATTCATCAAATCATTTGCATCTTGTTGCTCTATCTTCAACTTAATATCCCACTTATCCAAACAAAATTACAAAATAGACAAATATTTAATTTAAAGAAAAAGATAACTGAAAATAGTTTTGCTTTAAATAAACTTTTCCTTTTCTACAATAAACCAAACAAAAGATTCTTTTTTTCAGTATCCCGCATAGCATTCACAGTCACAGTGACGTCATTGTGACGTCAATGTGAGTCACGTACGTCACGTCACATCTGTGACCAAAATGCCACCACTTTGTAACGTCACACTGTGACCAAAATGTGAACGTCTGGGGGATCTATAGAAAACTTAAAATAACTTTAGAACATCTTATAACATAAATAAAATTACTTTTTGACAGCTTTAGAAATTTTTGTGACGTTGCAATGACGTCACTGCAAGTCACATAAGTCACGTAAAAACTATGAACAAAATGCCAACACTCTGTGACTTCACGGTGTGATCGGAGAGTGAATTTGGAAAAAAAAAAACTCATAAAATATAGATTTGAATTATGTCATGTACCTAAATCATTAATAAAAATATTGTCACACACTATTTAAATATATTGAGTATTTCCAAAATAAAATAATAAATAAATATCTGTCTACATATATGAGGCAGATAATTTTTTACAATTTTCATTACCATTTTCATGAAATTTAACAAAATATACTATATAATACACAGGTAAAAATCCTTAAATAGAAATTTAGTTATTTATCAAGTTATAAGCAATTCGTGTCACGTGACGACCAGTTTTTCTCCTGTCTTTCACTGTCACGTCGGATATTCAAATCAAAACGCCGACTTTGACATTCTTTTCTGAAAGATCTTCTGCTTTTAACAAAAAATGGAAAAGGTTTTTCAATAACATAGTTTCTGAACAAAACACGAGCCAATTTCGTGTATTTCCGAGCAAAAATTAATTAAAAACATGTCATTCCTATAGCAATTTATCCAAAACTGGCCAGTGCTTAGTAAGATGTCACCTCTATTAAATATATTGCTCTTTTCGATAGAGTGTAAAAAATAAAAAATTTGTACTTAGGAAATTTGATTGCAATTTAAATTTATATCGAAATTACTTTATAAAGCCTATTAAATCAATTATTATTTAAAATTTATCTTTACTTTTGACGTCTAAAGCAAATGCAATGGATTAAAAAATATATAAAAATGTAAATTTTCACAGCTTATTTCTAAGAAAACAAAAATCTCTCATATAAAAAAAGAATATTATAGCATCATTAGAAGTTCATTTTTCAGCCATACAAATTATAAAGGTTTTGAAATGTCTTTATTTAAATTATTTTCTTCCTATATCATTTGCGGTAAAGTTGGAAACATTTTGTTGTGTTTAAACAATACTGCGCGCGCATATTGAAGGCAGACGACTTTTTCTCATTCGAAGCTAGGATTAGCGTGTGTTGGGTTCTTTGAAGTTTGTAGATTTATACTGTGTAAGTAAATTAACGTTTTAAAGTGAACAATCTCCATTTTAAAGTAAACCATCCATTTTAACATCTCCCTGTGTCTAGCCGGGTGCATTCATAAGGCCTGAGTGATATTTGATTTCTCAGATCTATGAACACACCTCTCTGCTGGAATAATTTGAAAATTATTGTAGTGAATTTACATTCTAATTTTTCAATGAAAGGGAAGCAGATAAGGAGCATTCAACAATAACACCTTTACCTATAGATCAACAGGTAACTTTTAATGTCTTCGCAGTTTTGTTAATAGTGCATGTTTAGTACTAGTACATTTAATATTGCATTATTTAAAAATTAAGATGTTTAAATTTTCTTTTAAAAAATCACTTGTATTAAATTTCATCTTTAATGTTTTTAATTTTTTTAAATAGACTATTTGGAAAAAAGCTTAAAGAATTTACTAACAATATGTATTCTAAATGTAAAGTGTTATGTAAAAGGAGGCATTTATTTAATGTTTTGCGTTTCTTAGTTCAATTTTCATAGTTATTCATTATAATTAAAAACATTGCAATTTTTAAAACTATTAATATTTGATTTGCAATTTAATAATTTCGTTGCTAGTGTAGGTTTCCAGAAATAATTTTCCGGTATATTTGAAAAAAAATGTGACATTTTAATGCATTGAATAATTTATTTGTCGAGATATGTCAATGTTAGATGCACAAAAATAATAAATATTGATGAAACAATAAAATAACTGTTTAGTTAAGGTAATTTTCCAGCTGTGTTATCGAATGTTTTTACTGTAAAAATTGATATTTAAGTTCTGCATTTACTATTCTATCAAAAACTATAAATAAAATAATTTTTAAAGGAAAAATATAATAATTTTTTTTTTTTGGCATTTATGATCTTAAGTTCTATATTTCATTTACAACGAAAACTGTTTTACTGCTTGATATACGGGTTGAATCAAAATATAGTTTCAGTCAACCATCATTCATGTTCAAGTTGACATTCAATCATGTTCAAGAAGTATATAACCGGATTCGTGTATGACTCTAGATCCGAGCCGACATCAGAAATTGTATCGTAACACAATTTCTGATAAAATCTGGTTACTCGGTCTTATGCAAGATTCTATTCCAAACACGACTTACAGTAAAAACATTATACCCGACTCGGGTCAGATCGGGTTCACGAAAATCAGGTCACACGACAGCTAATCTAAATCTATTCTGTAGCCAAACAAATCCAAAAAGATCGATCCGAAGTTTCTGGATTGGATTCGGGTAAAATCTGGTCACCCGACCCGGTGCAGTGTCGTCACAAACATCACAAACTTGAACCATAAAAAAATTTTGATCCGAACAATCCGTATAGGATTCGGGTAAAATCTGGTCACCCTATCCGATGCAGATTCGTCACATTTTTCACATTGAAGTCGCACGGTGACTTCACAAAGTAGTCACATTGTGAGGTCACAGAAAGCCTTGAAAACGGCCATAACGACCTCGCATTTACGTCACAGTGACTTCACATCGACGTCACGTGACGTCACGACGACGGTCACAAAGTCACAGTGTGACTTCACAGTGACGTCGCCGTGACGTCACCATGCCTTACGGGATGTAAAATTTAAATTTGTCATTTCTATTTAAGAGATATCGGTTGATTTTGAAACTTTTCTTGATTTTGTTATTTTTGATGTATAAATAAAATATTCATCTTTTTATTCATAAAATGTTTACCAGAAACTTAATTTATAATAATTATCTGAAGTAAAGTTTGCTTCCATCTAAATATAAAATTTTTAAAGACGGTTAGCCTTCTTAGATAAATTATTTATGCTCTTCTTTAAAACGTAAATATTAGGCCTTTTTAAAAATGAAAACGTTATTTTTTTTATTTACCAAGCAGAAGGCGTTTCCTAATTTGTTTTATGGGGCCACTTAAGTTAGTTCTTAATACCATAATGCAGGCTTTTTTTTTTCTTTTTTTTTTCTTTTTTTTTTCTTTTTCTTTTTTTTTCTTTCTTTTTTTTTTTTTTTTTTTTTTTTTTTTTTTTTTTGCAAAGAGAAATAATTTTTTTTTTGCCGTATTATTATAGTTTTCTTCACATACCATATGCTTCGTCTTAAATTTATTTTGTATTTATATTTATGACATCATAATTTATTTAGTATCGCCTTCAATTAGCGTAGTTATTTTCCTTAATATTTTGTATAATCTAATATAAGATTTATAGATGAATGAAATATTAGCGTACTCACGCATTTCCCTCCTAATTTTACATTGTGAATGTGTATTCATAAAATAACGAGATATTAACGCACCCATCCAGTTTTTCCTAATTTTAGATTTTAAAAGTAGAATTCACAAAGGAACGAGATATTAACGTATTCACCCAGTTTTTCCGGCGTTTATTTTATAGATCTTTACAAAGGGAAAGGAATTTAGAGTAGAAGAATTCTTATAATATTCGTTTTATTATCAACATTATATGAAGCTTTCCCTTTCTAAGCATTTTCTCTAGTGAAACTGCCAGTTCTATTCCGTGAATTTAACACACCCTTAATTTTGAAAAATATCTCATAATCTCCTACAGAGGGTGTTTACAAATATTAGGAACGATTTTGATATTAAATTAAAAAAACAACGAGAAACAACAGGAGAAAAAATCTGGCAACGTGTAACAACGTGATAACTGAAATATTGGCTGCTATGAAAAAATATTGTCTGCTACTGAAATGGCACGCGAAAGAAGCGAGTGGCTTGAAGGTTATATATTTGCTCTTTCATTCATATTCTGTAATTAGAAATCATTTAGCAGGTGATATGTGGAAAACAAATTGTCACAATTTATGAGATAATTTTATCTAAATTTAATTGATTTATATAAATGACTGTAATAAACAGATCGATTTATTACCGGAAAAAAGGCCAAAAAGGCTTACAACTTTGGTTAAAATACTGCAAAGAAAGTTTCTCTAAAGGGTTTATGGTACTTGCCATTCAGACAAAAAGATCTAATGATATTCAATTTTGTTTTATGAATAAAGTAAATAACTTAAAGCTAGAATAATTACCTTCGTGTAAACTTGCGTTGAACGAAAATAAAGAGATTAAGTTTTGTGTAAAATAAACGAAATGCTCATTTTATTTGCTGTAAAGTTTTGAATTGCATAAAATTATTTCTTCTAAGGTACTTCAGATCCACTAAATCTCAATATTAACACTCAGAAATCTCCACGTTTTCCCAGAATCTATTTCTAAGTTCAGAAAATTACTTTTCTAAGCCAAAAGCCTTGCACTTTCGCCGACAAATGAACTACTTTCATGAAGTCAGTTATGATATTTTATTTGTTTGCAAAAGTCTTTTGAAGTAAGAAGAAAAGTAATTTTAAAAGAGACAGCATTATTATTTTTTTAATTACGTATAGTTCTAGATATCATTATTTTTTTTTCTTCATTTAAAATCGCGTTAGTGAGTATAATTATTAGCATATGATTTGAGAGAATATATTAGTTTATCACATTGAAGTAATGGGAAATAGGGGGTTAAATCTTTGTGTTTCTTTATTCAGTTATAAGATCTAATTTATTATTTAAAAAATGAATAAAAAATGTATTTTTCCTTATTTCAGAGCTTTTTTAGGTGTTTTTCGGAGAATTTGACATTTTTGCATGACATTTTTATGATTTAAACGTTCTGCTTCTTATATATTATAAGAAACTGTCGCTATACACTAAAACTTTCCACGAGTGTTATCTATACTAATAAAAGAAAGTTTCGCTCTGTGTGTCTGTGTCTGTGTGTGTGTGTGTGTGTCTGTTGGCGATGGCTAGGAAAATTTAGCGCACCTAGAAATCTGTGAATTTAGATTTAGGTAGTTCAAACACTCTCCTGGTATACCTGAGCCTCAGAATTTTAAAATTTTGAAAATTAAAGTAGTTATCAATTAAAAACTGATCAAAGATCACAAATAAAAAAGTCATTATTCTGAAGCGAGCTGGCGTATGTGCAGAAACCAATTTCCATATCTTCCGAAAGAAAGCAGAAGACATTCCGTTTTTGTTTAAAGTATTTCTAAATTCGCCATGGACAAACGGCTAAAAATACGGAAAAACCGTCTACATATTCTAAAAGAACATACTTTTACGTCTCGAACGATCTGGTTGGTTTGAAAAAATTTTACATTTAACCCTTTCAAAAAAAATATTCAAAAAGCATCGAATTCGTGTTTTTTATTTTCTCCCGTTTTCCGAGCCTTGCATCTACCGGAATACAAAAGGTACGGAAAAACGAAGGTCAACAAATTAAAGAACTGTTTTTGTCCTTTTCAAAGCCAGCTTTAGTTTTAAAAAATACAAAAATTAACCCTTTGAAAAAGTATATTTTCTGTATGCCGTTTTGCGATTTTTGCGATTTTGGCAATTTTTAAAATTTCGCATCGACGATTCAGAGACAGGTACGAAAAACTAAAAATACCAGACAATATCTACATTTATTCCTTTTTCGACATCTGTATTCGTTTCTGAAAAATACGAATATTAACCCTTCGAAAAAAATTCGTGCGCAGGACTCTCTTTTGCGAATTCCGATTTTCTGCTATATATTAAATCTGGCATCGGCTTTCTAAAATAACCAAACAAAAAGCAAACACACCTAAAGACATTTACGTTCTATCGGGTTTAGGCAGAAACCTTTAGTTTAAAAAATAAATCACGTTAACCCTTTCGAAAACGTTTTTAACCGTAAGTCAATTTCGTTTTTAAACTATTTCTCCTATCTTTAAAAATCCGAAATGGCGTTTATAAACAAGATACGAAAAACTAAAAATACCGTGCTTAATCTATATCTCTTTGTTTTTTTAAAATCTGGTATCCGTTTTGAAAAAAATTATTTTTAACCCTCCGAAAAAAATCCTTTCCAAAACTCACTCACGCGAATTTCCTTTTTTTTGGTCCAGATTTAAAAATCGGCAATGACTCGGGAAATGCAAGTACGGACAAACAGTAGACTCCAGATCATAGACACGTTCATTTTCTTCAAAATTCACCGTTGGTTTTAAAAAATATCTACATTAACCCTTTAGAAACCGATCGATTACGTAACCCACTTTCACGATTTCCGCTATTTTGGCAATGTTTCCCGTAGTTAAATTTCAATTCTACTAGGAAATTTGGTTGTGTCAAGTGTTCTGAAAAGGCCTCTTAAAGAACAGACTGCGCCCCCTGGCGGTGGAAATTGGAACTATAGGCGTATATCTGGTTCTATGGATCCGATTACGACGGGGTTAGGCTCATTCGACTTGATATCTATAGCCTTAAATATTTTAACTGCACTTTCGACCGCCAGGATGCGCTTTCCGATCTTGGGTTTTATGAGCCCGATTACGACGAAGTTTGCCTCATTTGACTTGATTTCGATAGCCTTACAGATTTCAGTCATATTCGTATAGAACAGATTATTAATATTTCGGGCACGGGCAACGCCGGGCGGATTAGCTAGTATAGTATAAAGCAAAAATATAGCATCATATTGAACTGACGTCATATTGACGGTGGCAACCTAAAAATAAATTTCGTTTTTACTGCAATTTTTTTTAAACATCTCACAATTTCAATTTTTACTACGTCAAATAGACCAAAACAACTTACTTTCAAATGCAATTTGTTTGATGCAGTTCAGTTTGATGCAATATCAGTTTATATCTCAATTTACTAATTTTTTTATGGTAATTAAAATAATTTTCAACATTAATTTTAAAATTCTGCGTGTAACCTATTCATGGAAGATTAACCCGTTTGTCTTTAAAACACTGTAATTAATTGAGAATATGTATGTTTCCGTGTAATATCCCAAACCTAAATTGCCAAACTAAATAAAAACGTTGTTCAAGTTTATTCTTTTCAATTTCTAATGCTATTTAAATGTTAAATAGTTTTTAATTCATTTTATTTATTTGTTTACAGCATATCTGCTTTCATTTCAGATCTCACATTAATAAAAATTAAATAAAATTCCTTTTTTAAATTTACTTTTTCTGATTAATAATACGAATTCACAGTTCAATCAGTATTTCGATATATTTGAATATATAGGGTTCAATATATATTTTTATATATAGGGAGGACCAAAACTCTTTGGCACATTTTAAAATTCAATGAAAAATAAAGTAGTAACTGACAGACGCTGTTTGGACAGAAATGCTTCACATGATCGAAAGTTTTTTTTTTTTTTAAGCAGGGTAAAAAATATCAGTTTCAGACATTTTACATAGATGGCGCTATTCCTCGAATCTGAAAAAAAAAATCAATAACTCAAGATAAGCAGTGACAAACCATTATTTTTTACAGCAAACTGAAAGAAGACATAATTCCCAATCGAATGGCTATATTTGTTTTTCTCTGCGAGAACTTGACGACTAAAATTTATGGCGAGTTCTCCCCCGTCCCTTTCTTTTGATGACTGTGGAATTTGCTACGAAATTTCAACAAGTAGAATGAGGTTGAGTACCATTTGGATGTCACACAAACTAAAAACTCACATTTTGAAATATTGAAGTAGATTGCTTTTTAATCCAATTAACTGTCTGTGACTGATTGTTTTTTATACTTTCTTTAATCTTTGAAGGTATATCGTCATCTACGGGTATTTTTTGAACTAACGTTTTGTTTAAACATAACTTTAGATCACGTGAATCATTTTCGTCCAAACCGCACATTCGTAGGCGACTTACTTGATTTTTTATTGAATTTCAAAAGGCGCCAGAGATTTCTGACTCATTCTGAATATTACTTCAAAATAGATAATTTGATTATCATCATGGAGAAAAATTGTATTATATGAAATATTCTGATTTTTGTGTAATCCCCTTAAAGTTTATTTTTATGGAATTGCTAATAAACTTTTGCAAGAAAGGATTACCTTTATTAAAGAATAGTTAAACTTTCTTATCCTTTTAGAGCTTATTCAAATGTTACAATAAAGAATGAAATATATTGGTTTTGCTTATTCTTATATAAATCATGCTTAAGTTAATAAATGCATATTATATTACTGTATGCAAAACTAGAAATGACGTTGTCATTTATGAAAAAATCCCTGAATATTTTTCAGCTCAACATTAGTTCCGTTCCAATACTTTTAATTTATAAGAATACGTATTCAATATTTTGTAATATATAATTTATAGAAATGGCATATCAAATCAACATTTTGTGATCTGCGAAAGAAAAATACAATTTTTATTCATATTACAATGGACCATTGTTATATTGCATTCATGTTCCCAGTAATTGCACGGTTCCTAGTTTTGAGTACTTCATCCCCTTATCAAATTGCAGAAATTCAGTGATTAAATAAGACGAAAATTAATATTTAGAAGTAGAGGCACTTAAAAGAAGGAACCAGTTGTGTCATGGATTACCTAATAAAATAAGGTAATGTCAATATGTAATAAAATCACGGTTAAAAATGAAACAGGTCTAGAAATCACTAATACTTTGATTTTATTAATAATTGCTGCCTGCTTGTTCATATAAAACAAAATTTGATATATAAAGCAAATATGTAACCCTTTTATATTAAATAGAAACAAAATCCTCGCATGGAATTTCTTTCTATTTTCTTTGTTATTATTTTTAAAAGGATATCTTATATTTTCCCAAAGAATTCTCGAATTTATCCCTTCTATTTATTTGTTACTTTTAAATTTTCTTTTACACAGTGAAGTGAGAAATATCTAAATCCTCTCAAGGGAAGGATTTCGAGACAAAGTCCTCTTTCGGCAAAATATTTCTGAAGTAATATTTTTAAAGCAACTTTATGAATATTTGATTACAGGATTGCAGTTACTTCTCTTGTTTCTTTGATATAATATTTAAAATTAAAACGTATATTTCAGAGCAACAGTTCTTTACTTCTTTTTTAAAAATTAACAAAATCTCCAATTCAGTACTATGTGTTACGATGTTATCTTTTATTACTACGATATATATCGAATATAATTTTAACATTCAATATTTATGATAAAAGAAATAAAAGAAATTTCATTTAATGTAATTAATTTTACTAAATTTAATTCTTTTTCTACATATACCAGTTTATAGAAATATTCTTCGAAATCACTGTAAACGTATTAAAGGTTTATGTTCTTCCGAATATATAAAGTCAAATTTAATAAATTTAAAACAAACAGCGCTGCTATACATCCTCTTTCATTTATTTAATCATAAAGAAAACATTAAATATTCATTTTCATTTAGCAGTTTGGGCATTTATTATACATATAAAAATATATTATAAAATCGAAAATAAATCTAAGGAAAATGTCCGAGCATTGCTGAAAAAAATTATAAAAATACCTTTTTAAAAAGTACAATATATGTATATAATATTTAAAAAACATATTGAATATATATATGTCCAAATGTATGTCCACATATTTAATATGTATGCTCATTTTCACTTTATTCTATCTATAATAAAAGAAAGTATTGTAATCGAAATTTTTTTCGACTTCCAGTTTTCGACGGATTTACACGTTTTAGGGGTCAGAGATTCCGAAAATCATGTTTCTACAAAATGTCTGTCTGTCCGTCTTTCCGTTTGTCTGTACTCATTGTATTATCGAAAAGTATAAGGTAAAGCTAGGATAGTCTGCGCACAATTCAAAACAATAGCAATAAAAAATCTAAATATTAATTTTTTGCTAAACTATTCATGAATAATTTTTACTTCATTTGTTTCTTATGCATTTCCATTGCTATTTTGTTGTTATGTTGCAATTTAATAGAACAGTTGTAATAAAACCAAGAAAGTTATTTTGCGCAATCTGTCCTTACAGGGTTGGTGTGACTGCGCACATGGGTAGGAGAGATTGTTACTAATAATAACTACAATTAAATTGTTAACAATAATAATTACACTTAAATGACATTGCTGTAAGGTTTTTGTGAACAAATATTATTGTATTAGGAGTGAACATTTCAACCTAATGATTAAAGAATCAGAAAAAGGAAATAACACGATTAAAAAATTTTAATTAAAGGAAAAAAAATCAAAGAATATGAAAAAGCAAGTCCAGATAAGATTACAAAATAAAATTATGTTACTTGATAACACGTTTAACTTAAAATTAGTCCATTTTCCATTTTTTATTTTTTATGCAAATTTACCAATAAGCTGCGTAATCTCTCCTAGCATTGAAACTAATGGAAACACTGCGCCATCTCTCCTAAGTAGCAGATGCGCAAGCTCTCCAATTTCGGTAGGAGAGATTGCAAGGCCTTTTATTTAAACATGACCTCTTCTAAAAGGAACCGTTGATGTTCACAATGTTAGTCTAGATTAGTAGCTTATGCGAAATCGTTTAAGTTTAAAATATTTTGTACTATTGACATTGTATAGAAATTCTGATGAAGAGCTATGAAAATTCAAGCGCTTACTTTGGGAAAACAAAACAAAATAGCAATACTTTATTTTAAACGCTCAAAGCAATCAACATGCACTTTCAAGTAGACACTCCACTACTGTTGTTGTACAACTACATGGAGTCGCTGCGCGCTCACTCTACTCCTCCCCCCCCGAACCTCTATGTGCGCAATCTCTCCGACTCTCTCCTGGCTTTACCTTATGAAGTTATGCTTCAAAATGAACCAAATTTTTTTCTATGTTTTTGGCTATGGCCAGCAGATCCCACTTGAATTTGGAGATATTCCAACGAAAAGGGGCGCTGCGATAACGATTTTTGTTCCATTTTCACTATTGTACGATCGAAAAATTTATGAATTTATGCCGATAATTGATCCAAATTGTATATGTTTTTGACTATGGTCTGTAGGTCCCAGTTGAATTTGTGGCTATTGCATCTAGAGGGGGCGCTGTAATAGCCATTCAAAGATTTCAAATACAAAAAGATGTACCAAAAAATTTTAAATCCTAATTTTTTTTAAAGTTAAATGTTTGGCCTTGATCCAAGGATTCCAGAGCATTTTTTGTTTTGCCTCTATTGCTGAGATACAGCAGTTTGAAATTTTAGGGTGGCTGACATTTTGAAACAATACAGCACGATTCCTCTATAAACGGGTTTAATTTATGAGTGTTAGTGAACATGTTTTTGGCAAATTTTCTTTCATTGTTGTAATCATCGTTTCAACTCTTAAATGCTTATCACTATGTATTTATATTCGCCAACATCAAATCCTCGCCAATCCTGGCGACGATTGGCGCAATATCGCCAAATTTGGCGATAAAAATACGTGGCCAACTTGGCTACAAGCCAGCTCGGCTATGTCTGTTAAATTTGGCGATATTTTCATTCAAATTCAATATTGACGAAAACAGGGAATGACTCTTCTGTAATCGGTTTCCCCGCATTTTAGCTTCGTGTTTTTCAGTAAAATTAGCTAAAATCTTAAAACTAAGCAATAGGGATACTATCTTTTCCTGCCAGTACAGGCTAGAAGGACTTTTCGTAGTTTAGTATAATACATCGGCTGATCGCATCCAGGTAACCCGACGGTTCGCAAGCAGCTGTCGTACAACAGAATGACGAAAATATTGATTTTTTTCGGTATGATAGCGAATTTTGAAGTATTAATATGTATGAGATAGAAGAAAGTTTTGGAATTGGCCTATCAGACTAGTTGAACATATATATGTTAAATATTTTGTTTTTAATCTCCCTTCCTAAAAAAAAATTGAAATGCCACTACGGGGGATTGAGTTCGGGACTTCTAAAAAAAAGTTTAAAATATTTATATATTGAAAAAAGAGGATTTTTATACACTTACATATTTATATATCACACAGTATTACTTTCTTCTATCTATAATAGAAAAAAGCATTGTAATCGAAATTTTCTTAGACTTCCGATTTCCGATGGATTTACATGCTTTAGGGGTCAGAGGTCCCAAAAAACACGTTTTTAGAAAATGTCGGTCTGACCCATTGACTAGAAATATAAATTTATATTTCTAGTCAATGGTCTGACCAGGTGTTCGTGTATCTGTGTGTCTATTGTATTATCGGAAAGTGTATGAAGTTATGCATAGAATTGAACCAAATGTCATATATATGTTTTTGGCTAATATGGGCAGTAGGTCCAAGTTGAAATTGGGGATATTATGCCGGTAAGAGGCATTGTGATAACGATTTTTGTGCAATTTTCCTTATTGTATATCATCGGAAAGTGTACGAATTCATGCATATAATCATTATGTATAAATCATGCAAACTTCGTACATATGTTTTTGGCTATGGCCGTCATGTTAAGTAGCAAATGGGATATCCCACCCCTTCAAAAAAAAGGTGCGGCTGTGATAACGATTTTTTTTTTTTTAAGTTTAAATAAAGAATTTCTGAATGATTATTTTTGACTAAATTTTAGATTTAGATGCAATGCTATAGGGAAGTTTTGTATAAAATTTAGCATAAAAATCTGAAGATGGCTTTTTGATAGCGAATTTAGGTGCGATTTTTCTTTTGTATCATTTGAAAGTGCATGAAATTATGGACAGAATTCCAGCAAACTTCATATATATGTTATGGCCAATGAACGACACGTCCTAATGGAAAATAGGGATAGATAAATGGCCTCTTTATATTAAATAAATTGTATAAATATTAAAAAAATTGCTTCTGTATAGGAGACAGTGACAGAAAATATGCATGAGAAACGTCTTCCCTAGGTCCTAGGTCCTTGCCAAGGTCATTTTCCCTATCATGTCAAGCCCCTTATTCCAGAAAATTACTCATTTCTCTCTTAAGGAGTGTCAAGCCGAAATATGGCTTTTATAATGCAAATTAAAAAAAATCATCATCATGATGAATTTTAAGAAAAAATTGATGTAGGGGAAAGTAGGACAAAAACGTATTGTTGGGTGTTGCAGGATATCTGACTTTTGACTCAATTAAAACGGCCCTCTATCAGGTAAAGATTGAAATTCATAGCTCTAGACGAGAAAAAAAGCGGTCATTACGGCATATACATGTTGGCATTTGTGTAGTTTCTGAACTGGAAAGTTTATTTTATCCTTTATTTGTTTGCTTTAATGTTTGATAGTTTTCAAATTTCTTAAATATGGACACATTAAAGTTACTGAAACTTTCTCTATTACTGTGTGTAGCATATTTGAAAAGGGTTTGTTTTGTAAAATGAAGCTGTTGCCATGTTTTATAAGTGATTTTTGTTACAGTTTCTTTCGGATCTTCATTATCTTTGGGTAAGACTGGATATCCTATATGAGGTAAAACAAACCTGATATTTTAAAACAATGCTTGTAGATAAAGCAGTCAGTTATTATGATTTTTCTTAAAGTTAATAAAGTAGTAGATTTTTTTTTTTTTGCAATCTTGCAAATTGTAATGAAGATAATTATCATTTTGCCTTTAAATATTAAATCATTAGAGTTTTAATTGAAATATAAGTTAAGCTTCTTAATTAAAGTTCCATAATTTAAAAAAAAAATTTCCTTTTGAAAAGAAAGTCTCAACTCTTTCCGATTATCTATGCGGTCTAACCCCTCTGGTGGGTAGACGTGGATCAGCGGAAGTTGAGATGACACCCCCCCCCTCTACCCCCAAAAATAATACTAAGCAGACACATTTTACTGGGTACTTGTACTTTTTTATGATACCTCATTGTTTTAATAAAAAATTAATAGCATAAGTCTTCTTTTCTTGAATGTTTTTGTGAAAATTGAAGGTAATATACCAATGAAAGCGTGACAGTGCCATTCTTTTTTCCGATGGTCAGTGTTATTATAGTCTGATATAATGGGTCGAGTAACACGTATATTTGCTGATAGACCAGTCAAACAATTATTTCTGACCAAATGATCAAAAATTTTTTTTCGGTTCATCGGAAAAATAGCCTTGGCGTAAATAAAGACTGGTGAAAGATGTGTTGCACTCAAAAAGCCAGAATTAGATAAAATCCCGGATTCTATAAATTTTTCATTTTTATACTATGTGCTTAATCTTACTCTTTTGTCCACCTTTTTTCTTCTGCCTACTAAGTTTTTTTTCCTAGAAGGTGTTTCACGGCTTCATAAAGGGATGTTCCCTTCTTTTAGAGAGAAATGAATTGTTATGACCACCAAAAAACATTCTTCTATGTAAATCAAATCAATTAAATTGTATAAGAAATTATATCGATTTAGCAAATATATTTTTTTTAAATATACAAATGCATAATATTGTTATGGAATCGTGAAGACTTTTACTGGAAAAGCAAATTTATTTACTTGAGACATACAGTTTCATAGAAAGCATCTACATCATCTGGTGCTGGTGATATAAACATCGAATATGTCGAACATATCATCGATTTTCGGCAGACTGATTTAGATGATCGCAACCAAAATTGAATGACAATTTATTCTTATCATGAGCATTTTAGATTTGATCTTTTGTTGAATTCTGCGCACATAAAATGAAGATAAAGCATAACATAAATCGAAGAAATCATCAATTTGCGGCACCCCCTCTTGGGGGATTTTGTCCAAAAACTAATCCGCACCAGTTCACATAAGGATAGACCTTCATATGGAATTTCCTCCTATTGTACGCAATAGTTAGTAGTTCGTGAGTTAGAGCGCACATAAAATTTGTGTCCTATACCAACAGACAGACAGATATATAGACACGCAGACTCATGGACATACATTTTCTAAAAACAGTCAAATCGTGTTCTGAAGATTGTAAAATGTATAAATCCGTCAAAACTGGTAGTCGAAAATTTTGAAGAATTCAATATTTTCTTCTTGTGTAGATAGAACAAAGTAATAGGAGAATGGAGATACATAGTAGAAAAGCAGTGTGCTGCTACTCTTTCTCATTATGTATTTTATAGTGCCTTTTCATTGAAAAAATTCCTTGTTATGAAGCCTTGAAACAATTTTTCGCTAATATTATTTTTATCTATTTTTGCTTTTTTACGTTGTTTATATGCATTATTTATTCATTACAACATTCAAGTTTTTGAACATATCAGTTTTGAAATTGTCTTTAAACTCCTAAATCACCACCCTTCCCTCCACTGTCTTTGCTGCGTCAGTACAACTATATTTTTTATGCATTACCCAATTTTTTTTTTAAATTAAGTTTCTCCTAATTCTTGCTTTTAAATATATCGAGAAATACTATTACCTGTACGTAAATTCGCTGTATAATTTTACCATTATTAAAAACTAAAATTATTCCATAAGGAGGTATTCTAATGACAATAAAATACATTAAAACCTGTAAAGACGAAATCACTAAGCATCAAAGAGAAGTTCCCTTTTATACAGGTTTTTGTCTTATGAGGAAAATTTGCATTGTATGTTTACGCCACGACCATATTTTTTTTTTACTTTACGGCAACATTCCGTTGTAGACAGTTTCTATTACAGTAATATCTTTGAAACAAAACCTCTCTATAATGAAATTTGTTCTTAAACGGTAAATTTTTATGGTCTCAGTGGAAAGAATATCATGAAATAATATCTTTCAAAAACGTAATTCTTTTCTGGTCCCTAGCGATTCCTTTTTCACAGGTTTTATTGCACTTCATTTTGAAAAGCATTAAAAGTACACATAGTACAGTAAAACGTGTACAACAAAAACTGTCTATAACAGAATCCTTTGGAAAAATATGATGGTCCCGGCGAAAGAAATTCTGTACAATTATACCTGCTATTGCTAAGGCGGAAAACTATCTAAAACAGAACTTTCCTTCGGTCCATTGTGAATTCGTCTTAGTAGGTTTTACTGTATTAGTTTTCTATTAATTTCACAATTAATCATAAACTACAAAGTACTGCTAAACCTATGAAACAAAATCGTTTGGGAACTGAAATGAAAATCATTTTAGACAGATTGCCGTTTTAGAAGGTATATTTGGGAATGGTATATGAAGCCTTATGGTATATGAAGTTATTCCTTCCGTCGGGAGATGCAATTTTTCCATTTAAAACAAGGTTTCATTATAAACATATTCTTCTTTCAAAGATTTTCCTGTATGATTTAACTGACAAAAATTATGATTCATAAATAATTGTAAGTGATAATTCACTATACCGATTTACATAAACTAAAGCCTGTGAAAACGGAATCGCTAGGGATCGGAATTCAATTCTGATTTAGAAAGGTTTTACTCTTATAGGTATAATTCTATGGTGTCAGGACTTTTTTTTCTGTTATAGGCAGGTTCTGTTTTCACAAGTTTTACTTTACAATAGTATATCGATTACATACGTAGGGGTTACAATGACAATGGAGTAAGTCAAAAATTTGGAAAATATAGATAACCATATTTTTACTGAAAGTAAATTAATTTCCGTTCAGTGTGGCACTGAAATAAGTCATAGTTCACTTATACAGTGTCTAAATGACAAAACTAGTTGGACCACATAATGCAACAGGATACGACAACTTTCACCAAAACCCTTCATTTTTCAAATCACTAAATTGTGACATACACCACTGTCATTCTAACACCCTCATATAACTATGTAACGCACGCCCCCTCCCCCCACCCCCACCCAAAAAAAGGACTCTCTGGATCCGTGCATGTTGGTAGAGTAAGGCCGAATGGTTAGACTGTTTCTAGAAACACATTCCTACTAAAATTTTTAAAAAAGAAATTATATATTTATAAGGATATTATTATTCAATGGTAAGGTCAGATAATTTACGCAAAGTTTCATTAAATTATGTTGAAAATTGAGGCTTCAAGAAGCAAATAATAATACGATTTTACACTATTTTCTCCTACTGTAAATGAAATTATATACTTCATTCAAAAATTTAATTCATTACTCGTGGTATAACTCATATATTTACAAAATCCATATTCACTAAAGCTTAATAAATAAAAGTTAAAATTGAGGTATGAATCCCTCCATAATTGGAGGGTTCCATAATGTTTGCTAAATTTGCGTATGCAACGAAAGAAAATAATAGTTACTCTATCACTAAAAAAATTCTAATTATGATTCATTTAATAATAAAGGAGTTTTTACTACGTATCTAAAGTCATTTTTTCAGTGTTTGAAAATAATACCTACTCTATTGCAAATACATATAACTTAAATAATTATAAACAGGCATGCTTCACTTTGCCAGCGAATTCGATAAAGTTAAAAATAAAATTCGATGTATTCTCGAGACAGATTGAGTAATATTTCGAATATAAAACAACAGTTCGTATTTTTCTCCTTCTGCAAAATGCATGGAATAACTGAATTTTAAATCAGCCGGAATATTTATTTCGCCTGCCTTTCCTTTGAATGATAGGTGCTTATAAAATTCGACTAAATCCTCCAAAAATAAAGATGGAAAAGTCAAAGAGCAGAAAATGTCTTATAAACACCTTTCGTATGCAAAGCACGGAAATCAGGGAATACGTAAGTGAAGAATTCCTCATTCAAAGAACAGATTCTCGTTTGGTAGACTAGTTCGATAAAAATATTTTTCTGGCTTCCAAATTCCGATTTTCATATCGACGTGCAGTATGCAGTAATAGTATAGTATTTTGTCTTAGTATAACATAAGTGGGTTTTTATACGTTTTACAAAAATATGCTTATACATTACTATAAATGGGCCGTAAATGCTGAAATTGCATATTAAATTTTATTATACTATGGGGTGTACATAAAATATATAGAATATGTACCAGGCTCTACAAAAAAAAATCGAATGCATTACCATCTATGGGCGGTAATTGCTGAAAATAGGTTTTTAATTGTAGATATGCGTTTTCCAGGTGAATTCAATTTTAGTAACCCATGTGGTATATATATAAAATTCAGATCATGTACAAGACTATACAAAATAATGCGAATACATTGCCATATATTAACGGTAATTATCAAATAATGAATTTTCATCTGTATTATTTGTTTTATAAATTATTTATTTAGATGTCTGTTGAAAAGTCTTTCATAACCTCTACACGATGCTTAACTTTTCTATACTGTTTAATTTTGAAGTTGTCCTTAATTATATTACCATGTGGGTTGTATTTTGAAAATCGCATAGGTATTTTGATAACGGTTTCTTATTCTACTTATGATTTGCATATTTTCAAATTACAATGCAAGTATATTTGGATAATTATGCACTTGAAATTACAGACAATTGTAACAATAGCTTTTTAATGCTAGTTCTGAAACGTTAAAAACATAACTAGTAGGGAATCAATGAATTTTATATAACTTAAATCAGACGAGTTTTATGAATATGAATATTACTTGAAAAACTTAATTGAATGGATGTCTGAAAGAAGGATCTATGTTACAAATTTTGAAAAGTTGGGTTTTTTTGTTGGAAAAGAGCCTATGTGGAATGATTGGTAATTCCCAGTGTTAAAAAGTGCAATTTCATAGTATATAAATTTGTTTACTTTTAGTAAAAAATTAAAACAATAAAATTAAAATAATATTACATTCCTTGCCCACCTATCTACTTTTTTATTACTCGTCAATGCTCAGCATGAATACAAAAGTGCGGGTTAACTAAGATCGGCAGAAGGGATACCTAGGATAAACTAGGTGCTCAAGACATCATCAATTAATGGCATCAATAGTTTTTCCTTATTTCAGTAAATTGTAAATTTGTAACATAGGCCCTTCTTACAGACACTTATTCAATTATTCTTTACTAATATATTAATGATTCTTAGAATGCAAATATTTAAAAACTTTATTTAATATTTTTATTTTTAAAAAAAGGCATTTAAAATTATTAGCATTATTTAACATTGAAAATTGTCGTACCTCACGAATTATAGTTTGAAAACTGACATTCTCAAACATTTCAAAAACATATTACTCACAACCATTGAATGCTCCATTTTCGAAAATTTACTCAGGAAAGTAGTAAATTTCTGTAAATTAATTGTATTTGAGAAAAAAAAAAATGCATGCAATTTTTTTTAATTGTAAGTTATAAAGAAAACAGATAACTCTAAAAATGGGATTTATTGACCAATTTTAATTATTCACCAGAGTGATTAAGATAATAAATAATTAATTTTTTTAAGTTATTTTCATAATGAATACCTCAAAAGTAATTATCAAGAAATACAAATGTGTCTTAATCAGAAAAATATCACAGAACCACAAGCTACTATATACAACTAGCAAAAGCCATGCTTAGTTTGGATTCGCGAAGCATTATTTCATAAGATAAATACTTGAAAGTCATTACTTCTTAATAGTTATTATGTTTCATTTGGTTCAATTTTCAACCTTCGAAATCAAATAACACTATATATAACGAATTTAACAATTATTTTTATTGGTTTACAATTCTTTAGTTGTCACTTTAAAAAAAAATCATAATATAATTCTTTTAAAATGCGTAAGTATCGTCTGCGTAAATGATTTCACATAATAACAATAAATTATGTAATTGAATTCTTAACACTGAAAAATACTTTTATAATTGAATGTAAATAATTGAATTACATGGGGTTTTTTTATCATTCGATAAGAAGATAATATCGTCAGAATCTACAAATCATACTTTATCTCTATGAAGTCCAAAAATATTTCTTTCCTTAATTAAATAAAATAAAATCAGTTTTTGAAATATTTTGGCGGATTTATTGAATTAATCATGATTTTATCTATAATTACTAACTCCATGATTTATTTTTTCTTCTGAAAATATACGTGTTTCATTTTTTATTTGCAAAAATGCGTCCGTAATGGAAAACAAGAACGAAAAATCATGCGTCAAGCATAGATTATGTAGCACTTTCCAACGCTTCCAAAATAATTTTACAAAACATACCGTTTAATAAGCTAAAAGATAACATCTAAGTAAACAATTTGGAAAACGCATAACATACTTAAAAACATAATTTCAGGAATTTCCAACAGATACAATATTCGGAAAAATATCCGAATACTTTTATTCAGCCCTGTATATGATCTATAGATTTGTATATGCTAGGATGCTAAATTTTAGTTTAGTTAGGAAACGCGTAGCACAGTTTAAAATTACCTTTCTGGAGTTTCTGTCAATTAACGGAAATGTGTTCGCGAACTTTTGTGCTGCCCTGTATAGGATCTACAGAATTTATACACACCACGTAATAGACAAAAAGCGTGTTAAAATTAAAATCGCGTTTAGTGACTTAAAACGCACTTCCAGGAATTAGTGTTAACAGACAGTAGAGAATTCTTTTGTGTGTCCCTGTAAATTAATGATGACTGCTATACACACACTATTCTGTAGTAAGCCTCTTGTAATGCACCTTAGATATATATATATAAATTTCAATGCGTTTACGATTTTTCTCCATAGACGTCATGTAACGGAATTCTTTTGACTGTCCCTGTAAAGTAACTATAAGTGCTATGCACACCCTATTCCATATTAAGCTTCTTCTAATGCACCTTAGTGATATATATAAATTTCAATGCGTTTAAAATACTGAAACATTATTTAAATAAACCGCAAATGATTTTTCCCCATAGACCGCAATGTAACGGAATTCTTTTGAGTGTCCCTGTAATAAAACTATAAGTGCTACACACTTCCGTTGAAATAGGGAACATGCTATAGATAACGACAATAACATATAAAAATTGCAGAGCAATCCGAGCATATTTAAGGGAGTTAGAGCACGGACAGACGGCCAGACGGCAGACGGCAGACGGCAGACGGCCATACGGCCAGACAAACCGAAATCATAAGCACTTTTCAACTATGTTGGAAAGTACTAAAAAATGTAAAATAAAAAAATTAAAATAATACATTTTTTAAGGTTATTCTGTAAAAACAAATAATAATGTCCAAATCTACAGATCATAATTTATTTTTAAGTTTAATTTCAAGTCAAAATATTGAATAGTTTTTTTGTAAAGTGTACGACAAAATGTAATTTGTGTAGCCTAGTAGAGGATTCTCTTCGCTCATCCTAATAACCTCTTCTGAGTTACCAACAATTCTGAAAAGCGGTCTTTATCTTTCAGAATTTCAGAAAGCAATATATCTTCGAGATTTAAAAAAAGCATTTATAAAAAAAAAATCCTTTTGAAGCCGCTGATTTTTAGAAGTGTTCTCAAGTAGTGTATTAAACAGTGTATAGCGTATTAAACAGTTTTACCCTACCTATGCTATCAATTCTCAAATAAGCATTTTCATGTTCAACAAATATGTTTTACAGACAGACATGATAAATTAAAAGAATTAACATTAAAATTAATATTATTTTGTTATTCTTCCACATATAAATTTAGTTACGCAACAGAAAATATTTAAGCGAGAAGTGATAGCGTTCTAAAAACCGTTGTTTCGGTTTGAGAAAACTTATTAATATACTATAAAACTATTAGGAAACATTTCCAAAAATTAGTGGCAGCAAAAGATACTCTGTTTTATAAATTCTTCTTTAAATCTCGAAGATATATTGCTTTTAAAAGCTAAATATCTAGCGTTTAGAAATCGTGGTTAAGTCAAAGGAGGTTATTGTATACTTTCAGACGTAGTTATATTATACAGTATATGGCCAGTGATGACCGGTCACTTGCGATTTTAGACGTTTTGTGAAATAGCTAGAAAAAAACATAAGGAATTATCCTGAAATTTCAGTCATGTAAACAGCATAGTCGACGTCTTATACTTCGGCGAAGATTTTTTTCCCGAAACGCCATAGGGGGAGGGCGTCAATAAGTTGAACAAAAAAAACGAATATCTTTTGGATAACCCTGTAAAAACCAATATCGCAAAAGCGTTTAAACGGTAGCACATGTTTAGGAGGCTTCTTTTAATAAACTATGTTCATTTTTATGAGGATAGCACGTATACTCGTGGAGCAATTAAGGTTTTTATAAAAACAATCCCAAATTTCACCAAGTGTTTTGCTTATAATTTTCAGAATTCTTAATATAAAACAATGTTCTTTTCAGAAACGATGACACACAGCATTATATACAATACCCTAAAATCAGAATTAAAAAATAATAAATATTGGATGAAAACTGAGCAGGTTCACTAAATATTGTTTCACTGCGCATTCGCCAATGCAATCAAAATGTACTGTGCATAATATATTAGCTAAATATATAAAGCAACTTTTGTGAAAGTTTCAAGAACATAGCTTAAAAATTCTGATAGTGATATTCAATAGAATAAGCTTGAAATTCGCTGTTCCCAAATGGAAGCAAAAAAGATGAGGGGCGGTATCCAAATATACAATAAGAGACACTTAATTCTTATTATGTCAACTTTCATAAGCTAGTACATTTGGATAAGACCCCTCTTCTTTTTGCTTCCATTTGGGAACAGCGAATTTCGAGCTTATTTTATCGACGATTACTATCAGAATTTTCAAGCTATGTTTTGGAGACTTTCACAAAAGTTGGTCTATACATTTAGCTAATCTATTATGCACAGTATATTTTGATTGAATTCGCGCATGCGCAGTGAAACAATATTTAGTGAACCTGCTCATTTTTCATTCAATATTTATTATTTTGTAATTCTGATTGCATGGTATTGTTTATAATGTTGTGTGTCATCGTTCCTGAAAAGAACATTCTGTTATATTAAGAACCTGAAAATTAAAAGCAAAACACTTGGTGAAATTTGGGATTGTTTTTATAAAAACCTTAATTTCTCTAGGTGTATACATGCTATCCTCTTAAAAATTAACATAGTTTATAAAAAGAAGCCTCCTACGCATATGCTGCCGTTTCAACGCTTTTGCGATATTAGTATTTACAGGGTTATCCAAAATATATTAGTTTTTCTTCAATTTTTGATGGCCCCTTATGGGGTTTCGGGAAAAAATCTTCGCGGAAATATATGACGTCTATCATGTTGTTTACACTCCTGAAGTTTCAGGATAATTCCTCATGTATCTTTCCAGATATTTAACAAAACGTCTAAAATCGCAAGTGACCGGTCATCATTGGCCACACCCAGAGAAAAGTTTTGTTGAATCAACAAAAAATTGGTTGGCCCAACAAAACTTTCCGTTTAAATATGGGTCAATGGAAAATTTGTTTGAATCAACAAGAAAAATATTGTTAATTTTTTTTTTTTTTTGCAGTTCCAACAAAAAATTTTGTATTGTCAGAAAAAAATATTCTGTTAATTCAAGTAAAAATGTTTAAATTTTACTTGAATTAACAAAATTATTTTGTTCTAAGTTTTCTCAAAATAAATACAATTATCTGTTACTTTAAGAGTTCTTTTCAGTTTCGGCAACAAAAACTTTTGTTTAAAGAACAATTGTTGTGTAATTTTAAGAATTTTTTTTTTTGTTTTAACAACAAAAGGTTTTTGTTACATAAACAATTATAATATTTACTTTAAAATTATTTTTTGAATTAGAACCAATCTAAACTAATTTTTTAGGTAATTTTTAATTCTTTTTCAGCAGTGAATTACGCCAGTAATCCTTGAACAACAAGTGAATTTTTATACTGCAGTTTTTCAAGCGTAAATCTACAGTTTGAACAATGCCCGCAGCAGGGAATCGAAACCGGGTCCTCAGAATAACGATCCGAGACTCTATCCACAGAGCCAGAAGGAACGCTATCCAAAATCGAAATTTCTCACTCTTATATATGTCGGACCGGCTGCAAAAGCAGCACAAGATGGAAAAGTCATCATGAGCATAGCGCCCGCTTAAGACATGAAAGTAGGGGTTGGGTTGGGTTGATTATTGACGGCCAATTATCTACACTAGGGATATAGGCCCGGGGGGAGTGCCCTTCGTGGGGGTCTTTCTAAGAGAACCTAATCCGTATTTACGCATGGATAAATCCACGGCTCGAAGAAAACCACGAAAACTCCGAACGATTAGGCCGACGGGCGCGATTGGGATCGAACCCAGCACCTCCCGTCTACCAGCTTCGAGAGCACAACCTCTCAGCCACCATGAAAGTAGGGGAAGCCCGACGTTACTCTGGGGCCCCCCCTCTACCAATTGCCTTTTTATTTACTAAATCCATTTTTTGGTATGCTGCAACAATTTGAAATTTTACCATCAAAAATTTCGAGTAAACAACAATTTAGAAAGAGCGAGCTTCTTAGATAAAAATTTCGTAAGGAAAAAAAATGCATTTCTTACCCTAATTGATTTTTTTTTTTTTTTTTTTTTTTTTTATTTGTAAAAAAGTTATTCTGAAAAGTAAATTTGGGGGCACCTTTGTATTTCTTTGGGTAAACAAGGGCTTCCCGGGACTATCGGTAAACAGGCCCTGCATGAGCATGCAAATTTTGCGGCAAACATGAGACGAAAATACAAAGCCCAGCATACGGCAACATATAGTTAATTTTTAATTCATTTTCAGCAGTGAATTACGCCTGTAAAAATCAGGATAAAAATTTACTGGTTATTATTCAAGGATTACAGGCATAATTCAGTGCAGAAAATTAATTAAAAATTAACTGTGTTGCCGTGCTCTGGGGTCTCAGAGCGCTATTCTGAGGACCCGGGTACGATTCCCGGCTTGAGACATTTTCCACTCTGTCGGTTTACGCTTGAAAAAAAGTAGGAAAAAAATTCACTGGTTATTATTTAAGAATTACAGGCGTAAATCACTGCTGAAAATGATTTAAAAATTATTCCGTGCATTAGTTCTTGAGATTTAGTTACAGAGAAAATCATGAAAAAAATAACATAGCAGTGCCACCTGTTGGGCTGTTGACACCAAAACGTAATCAACTTCTATTTATGTCAAGGTCTAATTTAATCTGTATTTCGATGTAAATCAGTGCATTAGTTCTTGAGAAATCGCGAATCTATTGCAGAAATCGCGAAAATTGCAACATAGCAGCGCCACCTGTTGCGCGATTTATGCCAAAAACTAATCAGCACCAATTTATATCAGGGAGTAACTGAATATAAAGTTTAATTAAATTCCGTGCATTAGTTCTTGAAACAGAGTGCCCTCAAACTTTTTGTCACTTACAGACAGACAGAGTCATACACAGTCCTTTTTGAAAACAGTCAAATCGTGTTCAAGACCTTCTAAAATCCGTCGAAAACCAGAAGTTGAAAATTTTCTTGATTCCAATTCTTTCTTCTTGTAAAGATAGAAGAAAGTAATCAATGGGATAGGGGGATTTTTAAAACTACCTTTGTCTGTCCCAATTAAAAAAGTTTTAATTATCCAAAAATTATGTTAATCCTTTAATTATACAGCTATATAAGTCAAATAAACCAAGTTACGTGAGAGAGTTATGGCTACTACACAACAATTTAAATTTTGTAAAAGCAATAAAATTTCGCTGGAATTATAAATTATAAAATTATGGTAAAATTAAAAAAAAACAGATTTTATTAATTCAAGTAAAATTGATGAAATTTTGTTAAAAATTTGTAAGAGTGTTAACAATATTTTTTTATCCAAGATACAAAACCAATTTTTTTACTTCAACTAAAAATTTTGCTAAAACAACCAAAATGTACTCAACAAAACATGTTTTGTTGTTTTAATCAATTCCTTTTTCTGGGTGTGGTTTCGTTTCAATATTTTGTGCATTTGTTATAATGGGCAATCGTTTTTATTTATTTATTTATTTATTTATTTATTTTTTATTGGCGATTGAAAGCAATAAACATCTATGAAGCTTTAAAAAAATGTTAGATTAAAATAGAACTATTACGCACTGATTGTCATAAATGGGAGAAAAGTTAGAACAGCAATTACATTAGCAAACTTGTTTATTTACCATTATTCTTTTTAAAAGTTGCAAAATACGAGTAGCAGGGCCTTTCCATATATATTTTTAAATAGCAAATTTAGACAAAATTATTTCAAATAAAATTAATTTCACATTCCAAAATATTTCCTCTTACTAAAAATCTAAAATTGTATCAACACTGTCGAATAATTATACCTTTAGAATATCGGGACGGAAAGAATAGTTCTTTTATAACACCAGAAATAAAACTTTGCTGGCATTTTCATATATTTTATTACTTGTTGACACACACACACACACACAAAAAAAAAAAAAAAACATCACAAAACGGCACATTACGCACAGATATATAAGACTGACATTTCACTTTTACAATCTTGGAGAACAAAATAACACAACTTAACAATTTTCTATTTACATCACCGCTCTTCGAATAACAAACACATTTCGGCCAAGCTCACGCGTCAACTGATCAAACGTCTCTTTTCAGATCACGTGATGAGCTGCGCATTTCTCCGGGAAGGTCTATTTTTTCTGGAAGGGGCTTTCTGCGTTACAAAATGATTTTATTTCTTATTGGTAAATATTTTATTTTGTGCTCAAGTAAGTTTAAGTACAAAGATTTTCTAATCGAACTTTTAGATAAAATAGTTTAATGAAGTTTGTTTTCAAGAATATGTTTTGCTATATATATATATATATATATATATATATATATCCAGAAAATAAATCAAAAAGCATGAATATCATTTTAGAAAAAAATATAAATAAAATTACAAACTACTATTATTATTATAGCCACGTACAAAAGAATATATAGTATATGTAAACTGAAAAAAGAGAGGGAGGATATAAAACCAAAGAAAATATGGGATTTTACCCTTTCATATGATGATAGACCGCTGCAAGTACTCTCAAGTACTCTCGCTTTACTAAAAGCATTATGAAGATTTTAGATGATACTTTGGGGGTGATACACACATGTTCTGACCTTTTTATTAACATTTTCCTTTTTCTGGTTATTATGATATCTGTTTATATAATCTTTCAATTTGTATTGATAAAATACACAAATTTCAAATTTTCATTAAAAAGAAATTAAAAAAATCCGTTCAGAACGTAATCGCATTTGATACATTGCTCTCTTTATTTAAAAATAACGTTAAATGTTCTTCGAATATTAAGATATTTTTAATCAATGTTAGCACAATTAATAAGTTCCAACTCAGTGATAATATTATTAAATTCAATAACGCTCAGTCCTAGTTCATAAGAAATAAATTTTAGTCCCCCTTTTCTCCTTTTTTAATTATATTTTTTCATCCTTTAATGATTCAAAGGTTTTAGCTTGTTAAAATTTTGAAAGTTCATTAAAACGGAAAATACTTTTTTTTAAAAAATTCTTGAATAAATATCAAAGTAAAATAATTTTGTCAAGCGGATAATTTTTCAAGGGGGAGGGGTGAACCTCTTGAAGGGGAAAGTCTCTTGAGAGTCTCTCTCCACGTGATTCAAGAGAGTAAAGTAGAATGCCTCTCAGTTTTGAAAGATTTTGCTTTCATTAATTTTTCAGCGAAAATATATATCTTTTATGAATTTAAAATATTTGATTAGAAAATATTCTGAAGATATGAAATGTGTTTCTGAGGGCTTCAAAGTTTTCCGAAGTTTTAGAAATTACCTATCGTCAACTTTTTCCCAATATTCGCTCCCCTCTCTTCCCCCGCCTTCTTTTTGTAAAAAAAAAAAAAAACTTGTACAACAGAAAAGTAAACTTGTTGAGTGTTGACAGTGGCAAATATAAATCGCATTACTTATTTATGTATGAAATTTATTTTAATTTGAATATTATTTAAAGGTTTTCTCATTCAAAACGTTTATGAAAGCCGAAATTACTTACTCTTCTCTCAATGGAAAATGTATTTATATTTGTTATATTGTGTGGATCCCATAACAGCCGGGAATCGAACTACAGTCCTTTGATTTAAAATCCAGTGTGCTACCACTGCACTGTAGTGGACTAGCAATTCTCTTATAAAGGGATTCTAGTTTTTATTTTTAATACGAACATGTTGTCAACATTAACCTGTGTATGCAACAGAGACAACTGTATTTTCTATTACTTTAATTGTCCGAAGTATGTTTGGAGATTTCGGAGACTACGGTTAGTGTTTTTTGCTGTAAGTTTCTGCAAATTTGGTTTCGTTGGTCAATCCGTGGAGTATAAAAGGAGAAGCGAAAGTTTGTATCGGAGGATTTTGGTCGAGTCCTCCCGTTTCGGAAATCAAGGCCTGTGACGAACGATTGGAGTTAAGCTCTCCGTATGAAAGAGGTAAGATTAATTTTAGTGATAGTTTGAATAAAGCCTATCGGCAACCACAAGTTGTTAACTCTAGTGACGTTTAGAATGTATTAAAAACTCCGAGTTAACTTTTTTGCCTTGCACCCAAAGCCTTGCATGTTTTTGGAATTTTTTGTGATTTGAGTCGCCTGTGATCTGCATGTATTTGAATTTTGACATTTAGTAATTTTGTTGCTTAAACGTCAGTTGGGTTACTGTTAAGACACTAAAATATTTTGGTTTATGTTGGTCTGTTTGTTTGTTTGTCTGTTCTGCGATAACTGCTTCAAAAAACATTTTTGAACAACAAGGTTGATTTTTTGGTAGATATGTTGTTGAGGTATCCGGATTTAGCTGTGTAGTTTTTGGTTAAATTAGTTTCATTCGTTAGAAATATATTGAACGTTTCATTTAATGTCATAATGATTTCCTACGGGAATTAAAACGATTTTCAAATTTCATTATTAACTTTAATGAAAATGGCACATTTGAACAATGGATTTAAGCATAAATTTGTGGATGCTTCATTTTCGATAAGGAAATCTTAAATATATTCAATAACTCAAAAATTTGCCGATACATTTATTAGAATTTAGAAATTAATTGTTTAGATTATTGGGATATTTTTTGCATCTGTTTGATAAATATAAAACATTTTATTTTAATATTTTTTACCAATTTTAAAACGCATTTCATTTTACTTTTCTGTTTACTTTATTAGTTGCTTCGCAACCATACTTCAAAGAATATCAAAATAATAAAATTTAAGTAAATTGCACTATTTTTCTGCAATATATTTTTTAGCAAAATAGCTTATTTTTGGGAGATTTTTAGTATTCTGTTGAAACAGATGAGAATATATTTTGATAAAAGTTCTCGTTTAAATACTTTAGAATGATCCCCAAAACATAATTTCCAAACGAAAATTATGAAAGGTTGGACATGTAATTTGTATTTAAGTCTTCTAATAGGAGTTTACATTTGTATATTTTTTTCATGAGTATATTTTATTCAATTTCTGCAACAAATGTGAGTTTTTCGTTGTTGAAAAGTTAGTATTCTTTTAAAAAATGGATAAAATATCTTGTACAATTCCCTGGTTAATTCCTGGTTAATCTAAAGAAATTAGAGTAGTAAAATGCATCCATACTCGAAACTTGAAATAGCACAATTACTGGAAATTGAGAACATAAAATTAAAGTTACCAGGCAGAGCACCCCTGAGTAACTAAATAATATTTCGCAATATGGCCTGTAACATAGGTATGCATCAAATATAAACATTTACACTATGTCTATAAACACTATGTCAGTAACATTTCGGTTTAAATTTAATGAAGATACTATTAAAAAGCTATTAAAAAATACTTTATAGCGTCAAATCACATTTGCTATTTAGTCAGCAGTGGACACAATTATGAATGATTCCCACTAGTCATACAAGTTTCCAAATATGCCTATTTTGGGGTGCTCTTAGTATTATATTGTTATCGAGTAGATTAGGATGTATTTAGATAAGGTATTACATATAAATATTACAGAATAACCATGAAAATTATTTTTCCGAAACAAAAATTCTAAAAAGATTAGATTTCTGAATTTGAACTAAGTGAAATATAGTAGATTTGGTTTACATTTCTATAAGTTACTTTCGTACATGAGATTTTATTGAACGTATCTATCAGATACAGGCGGTTCTTGATGAGCAGGTAAGTGAATATCGCTATTTGGATATTAAGATAACATTAAATCATTTTTCAAACTGATGCTTATCCTAATGAAATCACAGTGCTGAACGAATATACTATAGTTATTCGTACAATTAATAGAAAATTACGAATGTGAATTTATTGAGACTATGAGAGGTTCAGGGGGCAGAGCCCCCCTGAAGAAATATACTTTTTATTAAAAAAAATACAAGAATAAGCAGCTCATCAAAATTTCAGAATAAAATTGCATAACACTGTCTTTAATTTAATGATTCTAATTTCCGAAACCTTCGACGAATTTTATATGTTTATAAATATGTACCTATGTAATTAAAAAAAATAATTGTGGATTGTAGGATGTTAAATGTTATGAAAAGAGAGATTAAAACCAATGATTGCAGAGTTGATGTTGAGGCTCCTAATCTGCAGGTTTACTAGTATTTATTTTGAGTGAATATTTAGTTAAGGGCTAATCCTTGTTAATTGCCTCAAACATAGGCAAACTTGGCAACGAGACTTCACCACGTCCCTGCCTGATTACTTTCAATAAAGTAGTTTTAACTTTAAAATCTAGTCATAAATGATCTTCAAATTGGCGGCCGTGCGGAATAGGTCACAACACCACTGCAACATTTCTCCTATATATCCAGATCCTTCTATATCCCTTCTATGTCCCCATGCAATTCCTTGCAAGGTTGAACTGCTCATCCATTCTTCAAGCGGACTGTACAACTGGTGCAGGCGCACCTTCTTCATCATCCTGTCTGTCGCTGCCTGTCGCGTAGGAACGCTGGTTCCAGCGACAGACCCTATATTGTATTTTTTTTGTCTTTAGTTCCTGCCGCTTGTCGCGTGGGGCTTTACCCGGTAGGACCAGCCATTTTGTACTGCCACGTTTAATCCCTGCGTGCCGGCGAGCTAGCCGGGGAAGACATTAAACGCTCAACGGCTGGGTTCGCCCTCAGCCAAGTGGTCTTCCTCAGGCATTAAAATTAAAATTCCTTGCAAGGAGAGGTGCATGCACTTCCTTCGGCTCCTTCTATTTATTAGCCACACACAGCGTGGCTTATTCTTTCAATCTCTATCATTTTTCATGTTTATGAAAAGTCACAGCAATCCATCGTTGCCACAGATTAATTTCGGAAAATGAAACATTTGAAGTTACTTAAAAAATTAATAACTCGAAAAGTATTTGTCACAAAATTGTTTTACAAACTGCGTTAGAATGGTAAAAAATTGTATTTTTCTTGATATAAATTTCAAATCTAATGATTATGTCGTTTTCAAATATTAGATTTCAAAAATTACAAAACTTCACAATGGAGTACCGTAGCGAAACTTTTACGCGTAAAAAGATAATGATAAAGGCATTGTGGCTCGACGTGTATCGTGTATACTGGCCATAGCATGAGTAACGAATTATAGTAAACTTATTAGTCTGTTAAAATATAAAAGTGAATTATGTATATACATTTTTCAAAAATAAAGAAAAACATTTTATCACAAACATCAACAAAATTTTTTTCTTCTATTTATTCCCTTATTGCAAAGATATCGTTTTATCGTCTGCTGCCATAGCAACATGAATTAAATTTCATTAAAAAAATTGCTCAGTGGTAGAAAAATATTTTTCTAAATCGAATGGTTATTGAACAACTCAACACTTTAACAGGAGGATTTTTATTTGTTATTTAGATATTTTAAAATTGTTTGTAGTCTTTGCGTTTTTATTCTGAGTTACAGCTAGTTTATTTATTTTTTAAATAAAAGCCGTGTGTGGCAATCTATATTCGGCCTTATAGCAGAATTTTCCCCTCTTGTTTTTTTATTTTTGTTTAATTATTTTTTTATTTTTTTATTTTTTGCTTATTGAGTTTTTAAAAAGCCTTATTACTGAAAAAGTCTTCAAGATTCGAGACTAGATGTTTCTGACTTTAAAGGCTGTACTATTAATTTCACATTTTATCCTGATGCTATCTTAAAACTTAATATCCTGATTCTATCTTAATATTACACTGTAAAAAAAGACGTTTTTTAATGTACGAAAATATAATATAACCACGGACGAAAACATGCAATAACCTCTATCGAGTTACCCACGATCCCTAAAGTGTTCTTTATGTTTAGAAACCTCAGAAGCCAATATATTTTCGAGATTTAAAGAAGCATTTATAAAAAAAAAAAAAAGTTTATTTTGCTGCCACTGATTTTTGGAAACATTTCCGAGTGTTTTTTATACCGAAATTATCAGTTTTCTCAACTCGTATTATTGGTTCTTAGGATGCTACCAATTCTCAATTAAACATTTTCAGTTGCGTAACTGAATTTGTATGCGAAAATGTAAAAAAAATATATATATTAATTTAAATGTTAATGCTAATGCTGTTAATTTAATATGTTTATCTGTAAAAGTGTTTGTTGAACTTGAAAATGTTTACTTAAACACTGAAAGCATCCGAAAAACCTACATTCTGTGTTGAGAAAACATTTTGATTCATTATAAAAACTACTCGGAAACGTTTGCGAAAATCAGTGGCAAAAAAAGAAACTTTGTTTTTATAAACGCTTTTTTAAATATCGAAAATTCTTGGGGTTTATAAAGATAAAGAACCCTTTTCGTAATAGTGAATGATTGAGAAGAGCTTATTGTATGTTTTTAGTTTTTTGTTATTGTATATTTTCCCATATTAAGAAATATTTCTATTTTCTTACAGTGTAGTAACATAAAACGGGGGCCTGATCCAGATCTCTTTCAGAACTAGACACATTATATTTTGAGGGGCAATCATCCTATAACTATTTTAGCTGTCTCGTGCAAAAATGAATGCATCATATTTTCCTTAGATTACTTTTATACATAGTAAAATATGAATACTTAAACATGGCATGTTTAATGGTTATTGTCTATAAATGAACACATTAATACACCTTTATATTATATTTGATATAGTTTTAGCGATCATCAATAATACATGTCTTAAAAGCGAACTAAAAAAAGCCACTGATCATTGAAAAATGCTTCTCACAGATACTAACATAAACATTAATTATTCAAAATTCCAAAATCTGCAAAGCTGAAGGTTTTAATTGTAAAATACACTGGATTCTAAAATTACATATTTTAGGTGGCAGCAAATCAGTGACTAAAATCAGCGGCAGCAAAAAAAACTTTGTTTTTCTAAATTATTTTTAAATCTCGAAAATATATTGGCTTCTGAGGTTTCTAAAGATAAAGAACACTTTTGGAATCGTGAGTAACTCGATAGAGGTTATTGCATGTTTTCGTCCGTGGCTATATTATATTTTCGCACATTAAGAAACGTCTTTTTTTACAGTGTAATATTTCAGAATTCACTGTAATTTTTTTTTTTGTTTTTGATACTTTATGTAATTTAATATTCATATTTTTAGTGACTCTCGATAAATTTTGTAAAAAAAAAACATTACTAATCCTTACAAAATGATCACAACTAACTGTTTATTTGATAAAATACAAATATCGATACTAAGTGAAATCTGTTCCGAATGAGATAAAAACTAGTCGTTGGGTTGCCACCGTAATACTTACCCATCATGGATATGCATAATGTAAAATATTAAAATAAAAAAATGTGTAAACTACTTATAAAATGCATTGCAATTCGAATAAAATCGTGTCTTGATGACGTCATAAACTTTAAAGGCTCTATTGCTGAATTGCTTAAAAGAAACATCCTTATAACTCCAAAAACAATAATCCTATTAACTAGCGGTTTATTGCGTCTGATTAAGCGTCTCATTTCCAATTAAAATATATCTTTGAATTGAAATTTGGATGAAATACAGGGTCATGAAAAATCGAAGAGTGTGGTAAAATAGGATTCCAAATATCTCCGCAACTCATTATTCGATCGACTTCATGCTTTATGCAAAATTTATGTTTTTTATTGTCTTTTATATTCACTCCTTAAAATAAACAATTTCGAAAATATTTACATACCTTTTATCAGAACGAATATTTCGAGAGTCCGAAAAAAATAGTTCCGGATAATCGAGGTTACTGAAATTCAATAAGCTTCTTCCCAATATTACATACTAAGTTCATACCAAATTTCACGTCTCTATCTCAATTTTTTCGGGAGACAGACACACAGACACACAGATACACAGACACACAGACACACAGGCATGCAGACATACAGACTATAAGAACAATTTTTTTTTCCTAAAAATATGTTTTTCGGAATCTTCAGTGTCTGAAACGTGTAAATCCGTCAAAAAAAAATTTCGATTTTCAAAACGATGACAAGACTTACCCTATACTACGTATGATTGGTAAGTTATAAAATAATATATATTTTTTAATTTTTAGAAGTAGATTTTAATCAAACATGCACTGAAAAAAAATGACAAATGTTTCTGAATCTACGAAAATTTAATATAACCACGAACGAAAATATACAAAATAACCACTTTCGAGGTACCCGACGATTCCGTAAACCGTTTCTTTATTTTTAGAAACCTCAGAAAGTAATATATTTTCTACATGTTAAAAAGCATTTATAAAAACAAAGTTTTATTTTGCTGCCAGTAATTTTTGGAAACTTTTCCGAGTAATTTTTGCAGCGTATTGATGAATTTCCTCAACGCGGAATATCATTTTTTCGGATCCTATTCATTCTCAAGTAAACATTTTAAGCTGCGTAACTGAATCAATGCATGTAACAGTAACGATGTGATATCAGTTTTAATGTTAGTGTTAAGACTGTTAATTTAGCATGGTTGTCTTTTAAACGTATTTGGGAAATGTTTATTTGAGAAATGATATACGAAACACCAACATTCCGGGTTTAAACTACAGATTAATGCACTATAAATAACGTACTATTCTCGGAAACGTTTCCGAAAATCATGGACAGGAAAATAAACTTTGTTCTTATAACTGCTTCTTTAAATCTCAAATATCTATTAGTTTCGTGGTCTCTAAAGAGAAAAGGACGCTTTCTGGAATTGTGGATAACTCGGAAAATGTTATATAATATTTTCGTTTGTGGTTACATAATATTCTTGTAGAATAAGAAACATCTGTCTCATTTTACAGTGTGTCTGACAGAAACTAAAGAGTATTACTTACCCATCATACGTAGTATAGGGTAAATCTTGCAATCGTTTTGAAAATCGAAAAATTGACGGATTTACACGTTTCAGACACTGGAGATTTCGAAAAACATATTTTTAGAAAAAAAAATTGTCGTCCGTCTGTCTGTGTGTGTGTCTGTGTGTCTGTAAGCGCTCTATTTTCCGAAGAAATTGAGTTAGGGACTTGAAATTTGATATATACTTAGTATGTGATAATGGGAATAAGCTTATTGAATTTCAGTAACCTCGAATATACGGAACTATTTTTTTTTGGACCCTCGAAATATTCTTTCTGATAAAAGGTATATAAAAATTTTCGAAATTGTTTATTTTAAGGAGTGAATATAAAATAGAATAAAAAAACATACATTTTGCATAAAGAATGAAGTCGATCGCATAATTATTTACCGAGATATTTGTAATCCTATTTCCCACACTCTTCGATTTTTCATGACCCTGTATTTCATTCAAATTTCAATTCAAAGATATATTTTAATTGGAAATAAGACGCTTAATCCGACGCCGTAAACCGTTAGTTAATAGGATTATCAATTTTGGAGTTATAAGGATGTTCCTTTTATGCAATTCAGTAATAGAGCATTTAAAGTTTATGACGTCATCAAGCCACAACTTTATTCGAATTCCAGTGCATTTTATGAATAGTTTACACATGTTTTATTTTCATATTTTATATTGTGCATATCCATGATGGGTAAGTATTACGGTGGCCCCCAACGACTAGTTTCTTTCAGTAGCTGTTTTAAAAAAAAACTATTAAAATACAGGGTGATTTTAAAAAAACTATCCCGATATATGAGCCCCTAACTCTCATACCGTTCACAGAAACTGAATGAAATTCTGGCCCAAAGTATTTTGAGGTATGCGCTTAAGAATCATGTGAAAAACAATAGTTAAATTCTAACCATTACGGTTACATTGACAAAACTTCGAAAATTTCAAATGGCAACACCTACTTTTTTTTATTGGAATGTGATCTTCACAGTGAAAAATTATAAAAAGCGTTGGAACGGTACCTGTAGCACGAAAATCGCCGGCGCTAGACAGACTAAGAAGAAAAGTGAAAACAACCAATAAAGGACAGAGAAGCAACAGAAAGTAAAACATTTTATTGTTCAGTGCTATCCACCATCTGCCGCATGTAAAGTGTAGTCGTGTGTGAAATGGAAAATGTATGAAACGCAATAAAATGTTTTGTTTTCTGTTGCTCCTCTGTCCTTATTGGTTGTTTTCACTATTCTTTTTTGTTTGTCTAGCGCCGGCGATTTTCGTACTACAGGTAACGTTTCAACGCTTTTTATGGTTTTTCACTATGAAGATCACATTCCAATTTAAAAAAAAAAATAGGTGTTGCCATTTGAAATTTTCGAAATTTTGTCACCGTAACCGTAACTGTTAGAATTTAACTTTTGTCTTTCATATGATTTTGAGCGCATACCTCAAAATACTTTAAACCAAAATTTCATTCAGTTTCTGTGAACGGTATGATAGTTAGGGGCTCATATATAGGGATAGTTTTTTTTATAATCACCTTGTGTTATTGAGCTTGAATTAAAACGCAAGTAAAAATCTTCTGAGATTCAAATGGAATTTAATTGCATTTTATTATATACAAATTGTATTATATACAAATCGAGATATTTTTTATCTGATTCTAACTGTGATAAAATCAAATTAAAACAATTGGGGAAAAGCCAGATTCTCAGTGCAGTTTACAGACTTCCTTCATGCTAATGGTCGTTGAACTTGATTAAAGTGCATTTAAGAGCATTTTATTTTTTGCTTTAGATGCATGTAGAAATTTCTTTATTTTATTTGCCTAATCGGATTGAAGGAACAATCTCTAAATTTTAAATGCAGATTAAGTAGCAATAAAAGAATATCTTAGTAAATATGATTAGATGCCATTAAAGAAAATAGACGTACAGCGAACTATGATTCTAAAACTTCCATGTTTCATCGATTGAAAAGTGTTAAAAAATCTATATTGAAAATAAATAAAATAAAAGATTTTTTTTAATATATATATATATTACACCATTTATTTTTTATTTGTATTTTATTTTCTCTTTTTTTAAAATTTATAATATTTTATTGTCGCAGTTTCACAACCTGTTGGCATATTTTAGTGAGCGTGGTTTGTCTTAGAATTAAATCCATTGTCGATATAACTCGTATACAGTTGTAACCGTAAAGAATATTTGGCAATTTATCCCATGCACCCGGATAACAAAAAATTGCCGTAGAATTAGTGCTTGATTTATAACTATATTCTAAATATATTAAAATGCTGTAATGTCGTCGGAAACGCACCTGTGTACATAATTTTTATAATTCTAGCATATCAGTAATTGAACGAAAAATCGATTTCAAAATTACATATTTACATACATGAACTAAGTTATGGTAAGAAATAAAAGATTGTAATTAATGTTTTACTTGTAATATTATTACTTATTATCTTTTATAAATTGCTTACATTGTAGGTTTCATAATCGTTAAAAAAAAAGTAATAATAATAATACTGTACAAAAATATAGATTGTTCCGAATTCCTGTAGAAAGAACAAAGAAACCTCATCTTTCACACACGCGCGCTTATATATACAATGCAAGATAACATTTTTATAAGAAATACCTTTATTGTGAATTCCTTACGATGTGATGGCGCATATCTGTGCTCTTGATACCCATCCTCTCCATGTTTTTTTTTTTTTATTATTTTTAACACTTTCCAACCTAGTTGAAAAGTGTTTATGACTTCGGTTTGTCTGCCGTCTGTCTGTGCTCTAACTCCCGTAAATATGCTTCGATTGTCCTGAAATTTTTGTATGTTATTGTCGTTTACTATTGCATGTTCCCTATTTCAGTAGAAATGTGTAGCACTTATAGTTTTTTTACAGGGACAGTCAAAAGTATTCCGTTACATTACAGTCAATGGGAAATAATCGGTTCAAGCGCATTTTGATGACGTTACGTCATTTAAAACATAATGAAATTGATGTATAACTATGAAGCGCATTAAAACATACTTTTTTGTAGAATATGGGGTGCAAAGCAGTTAATATTCATTTACAGTGTCAAACAAAATAATTCTTTTACACATCGTTATATGGGGAAAAATCGTCGGCAGCGTAATTTAGCAATATTTCACTATTTCAAACATAATGAAAATTATATGCATTACTGAGGTGCACTATAAATTGCTCTCTTGTGTGTATTGCGTTTATTTACAGGGACACACAAAACATATTGGTTACAGTACATGTGCGATATTTACAGTCTATGTGTAATAAGTGCGTTTTCAACTTTGGTTTGCATTTTTAACATTTTTTATTTCATAGTACGTGTGTGTTTATAAACTCGGTTGACCATATACAGGGCTACACAAGTAAATTCGTAAGTACTACAGACTATGGGAGTGAATTGCTTAAGGGTAGTTTTTAATTGTGTTTACGCATTTTCTTGCTCAACTATACTTAGTAGACTAATAGAAGTTTGCGGAATATAAATAATTTCATATACAGGGCTACGGAAAAAAAAGATACATTGTCTTTTACGTTTGGTAATTGCTGTAAGTGAGTTTTAAGTTGTCTTTTACCTTAATAGATGATGTGTACAAAAGTCTCCAGATAATATACAGGGCTGTACAAAATATTTCGAGTGCATTTCCATCGATTGACGAAAATTGCTAAATGTGATTATTCTAACTGAACTAAATTTTATCATACTATATATCCACATCTATTGATCATATACAGGGCTGCACAAAATAATTCGACTACTTTTTTGACACTGGAAGGTAATTTTGAAAACTGTACTGTTATGTGTTTTATAAACTGTTTACTTACATATCTTCTTTCCCCTTCTTTAACGGTGAAGTTTCGTTACAGTTTTCTGGCCATAATCTATGCTTGACGCATGATTTTTCGTTCTTGTTTAATAAACTTATTATGCCATTTTTTGTAATCAAAAAACAATTTTCTGATCATTTTAATATTGCATATGTATAGTTAATGCGGTCATATCGCGGGGTTGCATACGTTCTCGGCGGCGAAGAATTGACATATTTTTGAATGATGAGTAAAATGAAGGGAGTAAAATTAATTGAAAAACTAAAAATACCACGTTGATTTTTATTGCTTGAAGTATTTAAAAAAAAATTTTTTTTCTTAAATTTGGTCACATATTATGCCGGAAACCTGCAGCCGCGTTCGCCTGTACCAAAATATCCAGGCTCAATGGGTCCTACATCCTAACTTTCTATAGAAACAAAAAAATATCGAAATCTCTGTTTCTTCTTCTAAAATATTCTTGTAGCTAAAAAGTCCATAGGCTCAATTTTTTTAATTTTTTAAAAGCAAGAAACCTGCGCTATGTTGAATTAAGAAGTTAAATTTTCGTCTAAAATTTTGAGTTTTAAACTTATTGGAAAAATATAAATAATTAAATTTTCAAAAAATGGCTCGATGGCCCTTAGATAATTTTATTATACGTAAATGAGCGCAAATTTTATCCCCATAGACCGTAATGTAACGGAATGCTGTTGAGTGTCCCTGTAAAGAAAAATATAAATGCTACACACTTCATTTTGAATACCGAATATGCCATAGTATACCTCAATAACATATATCAATTGCATGACTATCCCAATATATTTACGTGAATTCGAGCACGGGCAGACGACAGACAGGCAGACAAAGAGAATTCATAAACACTTTTCATCTATGTTGGAAAGTGTTAAAAAGACAAATGTTTTTTATTCTACGGAAATATAATATAAACACGCCTGAAAAGTATACAATAACCTATACTGAGTTATCCACGATTTCTAAAAGCTAGATATTTAGCTTTTGAAAGCATGATATCTTCGAGATTTAAAGAAGAATTTATGAAAATTGTTCAAGCTGCCATGTTGCCTATGTTGAAAAATGTAGTTTCCAGAAAATCGCGTTTAACGTTTTAGAAGAAAAAGAATATACTCATATATATTTTTTCACCTCTTACGCTTAGTTTTCTATTCTTGAGCCATACTGTGAACCCTCCTGTGCCTTAATCTGCTCATTTAAAGGTGTTAAAACCTTTAGTAGAATCTTTTCGGCGAGGCCGGTTTTATCGATCGAGCGCGTGCTCACATTTTTGCTCATATCTTTCTTAATAATTGAGATATCACTTTAAATATTTTTGACCATAATTCTACACACTATAAGGATATAATTTCCGTAAAAAAAATTATATATAAAAAAATAGAAAATAATTGAAAGATAAAAACGTATATAACACCTTAAAAATATAAATATTAGTCCATGTATGCAAACATATTATGCTTTCACACTCAGAATGATAAATCTCTGTTTTATCACTGTTTAATAAGTTAAAAGATCTTTATTGTAGTAAACAACAAGATTTAATTTCCATAAATATATACTTTAACTCTAACAAGGAAACATCTCCATCTCCAGAGGCATCCAAGAACACTTTCTTATAAAATTTTAACGAAAGGCAGAAAACATTTGCTTTAAATGTCTGAAAAAAATATAAAGCAAGTGATTTTTTAAACATAATAAAAAAAAATAAAATGGATTCTTTGTGGAGTGAACATTGAATTACTTAAAGAAATAGGGAGAAAATTTTCGCTTCGCAAAGACAAAATCTTGTATTTTAAATTTCTCAGAGGACTGAGCGTGTTTCAAAAGGCTAGAAGTAAATGTAATCAAATGTAAAAGGGGTGAATTTTGACTTGTGTACAAATTGTTTTTTCTCCACTGGAAAAATGTTTTATTTTGTTTCTTTTAGATTTTCATTCGAAAGATCGTACTAGGCAGTATTTTAAACTTTTCTATTTTTGATCATAATGGAGAATTTTCTTATTGTTTACTCGTGATTTTTTTTTTTTTTTACTCTCCTTTAATCATCTTAATTTATTTTTTGTATATAAATATGGAATTTTGTAATCGAATTTCATCTCGTTTTCTAATATGATAGATTTATATATAAAAAAAAAAAAAAAAAAAAAAAAAAATACAAATGTGTGTTTCCGATGGCAATACAACAATTTAATATTTTTAGAACTTAAACTTCAATTAATAAATTAATTTTAAGGTATTTTTCGTTAGCCTGCCGCAGGTGATAAATAGCCATATATTCTTTAGAAGACTGTGTACGAGTTATAAGAAATTAATGGATGAATTATGCGCCAAACTACGGTCGCTAAAATATGTCAGCTGGTTGTGAAACTGCAAAAATGAAATATTGTAAAAACTTAAACGTATAAAATATAAATAAAAAATAAAGAGTGTTACATATATTTTTAACCGCACTTTTATCAATTAATAGTTTAATATTAATTAAAAAATTATTATACATTGAGAAATCAGTTTAGAAACCCTAAAATCATAGTTTAACCCTCTCGGCACCGATTTTTTTCCAATTTTGGGAAAAATTGCTTTTACGCTAACAAAATTAAAAGTAGCTATCGAAATCACAGAAGTTACAGTTTACTGAAATTTAACGAATGTGTTCTTTACAGAAATCTAACGAATGTAGTTATGTTGCGTGTTTTTCGTATGAAAATAGTCTAAGGAAGAATTTTTTAAGACGTTTGGAAAATGTCGTATTACAACCAGATTAAACAAACATAAAAAATTTATTTATCTTTTATCACAAATTACTAATTCGGAAAAGGAGTCCCTAATTTAAATTTAAAGAGTGAAACATGTGTTTAAATTAAAAGAAACGCCAACGGTTTACTAATAATTAATAAAACTTTTATTAATACTATTATTATTAAATTCTGAAACATAAGTAACGTCACAATAGTAAATGTATCGACATATCCTATCACTATTAGGTGCTGGAATTAACAAAAATAATTTTTTTCTTTCAAATATTGCAATTCGAAGTAGGAGCCTCATATCAGGCCCAGGGTGACGATAGAGTTAAAGAACGTTTTTCTTTCTTTCCTTCTGCCATATCTTAAACAAACAAACAAACAAAAAACCAGCAAAAATTAATTAGGATTTTTGTAATAAATTGTGCTTTCTACCAAGAGTAAAAAATCGGTGAATTTTGCATAATCGGGGCTCACACCAAATTAACGTATTGTAACCGAAATTTTGGATAAAAAACATGAATAGCAGTCATGAAATTAGGCGTGATGTTTAAAAAAACACATTGATTGCTTATAAAAAGCTGCTTTAAAAAAAAAAAAAAACTATTTTTACTTTTACACTTAATTAATTGTTTACTCATGAATATATATACTTAATCATAAACCAGACAAAGTGCTCCGCAACAATTTACAAGAATCTATATATATATTTGTCTTACGTGGCGCGAAAATAGGGCTGAATTTGTAGCTTATGGTTTGGCAACAACCGTAGTTTCCAGAGCTCAGACCAATGAACAAACTAGATTGTGTTAGATCAGCTCCGCCTCCAATTCCAATATGGCGGTCAGTGTGAGAGCAGTGAAACCAGGAAGATAGAGAGATTATTTCTATCTCCCTGAGTGAAACCATAGAATGAAACTCAAACTAGCAATTATTAAAAATAAAATAACATGTACGTAATCCAAAGCGTCTGAGATGATTCCTCATTTTAATTATGAGTAATATCGTTAATTTCAAATGAATTCTCAACTCTTGTTAGAATTCATTTACGAATTTCACTCACTCAAAAATCGGGGAAAAAATATATCAACTGTCTAGATTGCACCTGCCACCTGCCGCCATCTATTGCTGTAAATTAAAGTGACAAACACGTTTTTTTTTTCGTTTTTTTTTCTTTCTTCTAATGAATTTAAGTCGTGCTGTACAATATTATAGGTGCAACAAGTTTTAAACTAATTATGTTTCCCAGATTCTTTTTTCATAGTATTTAAATGATTTATATGTCCATTGGTAGCGCCAACTAAATGCATTTTTAGTTATGTTTTCTACGGAGAATTACTTTTTTACATTAAAAAAATTGTCGCGCAATAAGTTTTAAACTAATTATATTTCCAAGATCATTTTTTCATAGTATTTAAATGATTTATATGTCCATTGGTAGCGCCAACTAAACGCATTCTGAAAAATAAAAAGGGGCGAGTGAGCAAAGCGAGCTGGGACCGCGTAGCGGTCTCAATGTGAATTGCTTCGCAATTCACGGGGGGTTGACGAGCGTTAGCGAGTAGGGGGCTGAGCCCCCTAGTATAAAAAATACTCCAACATTTCTTTACAAAAGCTTAACATAATATTATGAACATGTTTTAATTACATTAATTGCAAAAACAACCAATACACTAGAGAGATTTGCTGAAGTGTGTGAACTTCGCTAAAATTTAAATCTATAAGTCTTTTCATTTTAAAAAGCCCTTAAATGAATATTCATAAAGAAAAAGATTTATCCAGAAATCTGAAAGGTGTTTAATTCGAAAATGTTAAATTTGCATGCTGAATATACGCAACACAAACTACAAAATATTTCATATCCATTTTCAAATATTTTATGGTTTGGGATTAATGGGTATGTGCAAACATGTATGAAATATTACAAAAGATCACTAAACATTAAAACGTTTAAGATTTTGAAATAATGAACAAAATTTTGTGAGGAAAGTATTTTCTCCCTTGATTTATTCAAGCTGATTTTAGAAATCCAAAAGATTCAAATCTTAAGAATGTTGACAGTAGATATTATCTCATATCTACAGTCTATGATATATCTATGTGCTTCAGAATAGGGTCCAGTTTCGAGTCAGGTAACCGGATTTTACTAGAATCCGACACTATCCCTGTTCGGGTTTGACGCTTGGTTCGGATTTGACTCTTGTGGGTCGGGGTAGGGTTGACTCAAGAGAAAATATCTAGAATATTTTTTTTTTCAGATACAAAAATAAACTATATATATTTGAACGTTAATCAGTATATATATGTGTTCATTTTTCAATATAAAAGATAAAATTTACATCAGAGATATAATTGTAGAATATTTTTTAATAATTGCATTGAACTGTGTATTAATTGTCTTCCATTTCAGATTCGTGTCGGGTTTCGGGCTCGACCCACGCAGGACTCTACTCCAGATCCTGAACTAATCGAGTTTGACATTCAAGTGCTTAAATCTCAGTTATTTAAACATTAGACTCCCAAGTATTCTGGATTTGGAGCATTATGGCACTAGATCTTCAGCAACTTATATTCTAAACAGCCCAGTATTTGATCTTGGAATCCTCCAGGACAAAAAATGTAAAACTCTGTGAAAATCCAATAGTAATGCTCTTTTCTCACATAGGATTTGAAGAAATCAGTTAGAACACAGAAAAGTAATAGATCGAATAATTTATTGGATTATATTAATGAATTAGATGTACTGGTAGTCTTTAAAATTTTTAAACATCTACCTCTTCTAGAAGGCGTTAGCTAACCACTCGCCGCGCATACGTAAGAACTCGAATGTATTTATGTTTTGCATCTCTTCGGAATATGTTGTTGAAATGTAAATAAATGTTATTCATTCTTGACTATCGCTTACTATCATTATATGTTGAGAGCTTACAGAGTTAAATATCTGCAGCAAACTGTTCAGTCATTTGACCGTTTTTGCAGATAACGTTTATTTGGCCATATTATGAAGATATTATGACCATATTATTGACCATATACTATATATACTATTGACCATATTGATATAGTCAGGATCGATTACATTTCGCTCGATTACATACTTTTCAAAGTTCTCGTTTGTATTTTAATATTTTTAAATGATTTTTTTTCATTGAATATCCGAGGTCAATGTTTAACCAGGTACTTTCGTACTTTTTAATTTTCGTTGCAATTTTACATTTTCACAATTGAAACCATTTCTATTAAAAGAATCAAGACGTGTATGAAGCCAATTACGCAAAAAATTTGTTTAATTTCTTCATATGATGATAATTTTTATTCACCAAACAATTCTATAAGGGAATCCAAAGAAATTGCAATCCGAGAATATGATACAATCGGAGTATAAGGAGGGTGATCGAATGTTGTTCAGTGAAGTTTTTGTTTTCTTACACTAGCTGTGTGAGGTTTTTCATTATCCCAGAGAATAAGAATATTCGGATCGGAATGGAACGTTTTTAAGACCGATGTGCTGCTTAATCTTCACCAAAAGTCAGTGTATCATACTGTACTGCTATATAGTTCATGAATAAAATTGAAGTATTCAGTACCATGTAAATTTCCAGAAATATTAGCGAGAACTTTGTCAGTTTTTTCTTGAGTGGAACAGTTTAAATTTTTTTAGCACCATTCGGTACTGTATAGTCTTGTTTTACCTTCTTCATTGTCATTTTTTAACAGATATTGCTTTTTACACACTTGAGACTTGCATGTCTTTAACGAAATGTACATTCAATTTGTGCAAAATTTCAACAAGTTTGACATTTTCATGTGTTGAAAGGTTAGTAATTATATTTTGTGCAACTAAACTAAGGTTATTTTGTATTTACTCATAATCCTAGCAACTAAATAAATAAACAGATGACGATCAAAAACAGACGGCAAACAAATTTGTAAACTGTAAACAACTTATCATGATTCCTGTGACAAGACGTATAAACAAATTTCTGTTGATTTAAAAAAAGTCTCCTTATACTTGGTTCACCCATGTAAATTAATCTTTTAAGAATTTTAATTTTTCCAACTGAGTGAAAGACTGTTGAGGTCGGGATTCAAACCCAGAGGATCTTGGCTTAAGCTGTCAGTGCTCTTTCAAAAAAATTATCCTGGACAAATCCTGCGGAGACATTTCACCTACACAAGATTTTGGTAATAACATCTGGTAAGTTATTTGAAACGGTTCAAAAGAATAAACCACGGGTAAAACGAACTCCAATAAATGTTGGGTGCGTAATTAAACTTCATTATACAATAATTATTTTTTACAGATATTTAAATATAACAATTTAAATATGAAAATTTTTAAAATATATTTTCTGACATAAATGTATTTAAGTCGTGAAAAAAGCCGCGCAACCATATAGAGTACAACATAAGAAACATTATAACTTTTATCTAATTATCGTATTTCTATGAAGGTTGCCTCATTTTTTTTTTCTAAAATTTTAAATTAGACGACTATGCTAAAGAAAATATTAAATGATATACTATTGGGTTGTTCGGAAAGTTCTTTCCGTTTGGGAAAGTTGGTACGTACCTGAAAATTCTATCATTTAATTATTAAACATTAATTACACTATCTAACGTCTAATATAATTAACGTGCAGAATATTTCCGTACGAATTGGTTTTATCAAACGGAAGGAAATTCCTAACAACTCAATATTATTAAAATTAATAGATTAATTACGCATTTCTTATGCTGGGAAAGTAAAAATGCCCTTTTTTTTCGACATTTTTTTACCCATATTTCACACCAGTTTCCCAATCCATCAATTTTTAGTTTTTTTCCCTCTGTGATTTTAGCATAATTCATCATTTAATGTTTTTCTTAACATAATTCAAATTTTCTTTTGAACGATATACTCATTCAAATTTAACATATTTTTCTTTTGAAATTTCATTTTAATTCTTTTAATTTCGTAGTTTGGATTTCATCTTGAACTGTTCCTTAAGGAATCATCTTTACATAATTTTCTGGGTATCTGAACGCATTCAAATTAGTTATTGCCATTTATGTTGAAATAAATATTGAAAATTAAAAGGATATTCTTAAAGAGTACTTATTTTCAGTTTGTCTAGTCTAAAATAAATATTTAGTTTTAATTTGCCGTTATAAAAGCGTAACAATTTTCAGTTTGTTCTCTGTAAACACTCATTAAGTGAGCTAAAATTTAAGTTCATTTTGTGATGTAAAGATATGGTATCGTGAGTAAGCAGAGAATGGCGATAACTGTAACGTATGTTGTGTATATATATAGTGTTTAATGGAAATCTAATTAATATTTGAAAAAAATACTCAGAAAAGTACGTTACAAGTTATGTAAATATTTTAATTAATTATGAGCCGAGACTCGAGGTTTGGAAAGTTAATTAGATACCTATACGATTTAACTTAGCTGTATTAACATGGGAAAGATAATTACCCTGTAACTTTAAAAAAAAACACATAACATTTACATCTGTAACAACTTTTGCTCTACTAAAATTACGCAACCACATATACTGGTACATTAAAGTTTAGTACCATGTACATCGTATGAATTAAATAAAGCTAGTTATTGCCTTCGACTAAAATATTTGTTAAATTGCATAATTTTGAAAATTTATAGAAAAATTACGTATTTTGTTATAAAAAAAAAAAAAAAAATACTTGTAAATGTATAGAAGAATCCAGTTTTATGGAAGTAATTTTTTAAAATCATCATGCGTTTAATTCTAGGACTCTTGCTAATGTTCACACGTTTTTATACATGTAACTAGCAATAATTATGTTCTGAAGTTTCGCCTTTTTTGTAAAGATTAAAAATATAAGTATTTTCATTCATTTTTGTAGACATTTTAATACAGAGTGCAGAAAATATTTCAGTTCATGAAAAAACGTCATTTTATAAGATTATATATTTAACCCTTTCCGGCGCGAAGTAAGTCTGTTTTTAAAATGATGAAATTATGGAGTGACACCAGAATTTAAAAAATAATTCATTACAGAATAAAAACTTGCTTACTTTCCCGTACATTATAAAAGGAAAAATTTAATTAAATATTCTTGGTGCCGTTTGTCAGTTTTGGAATTAAAATTAGGTGTCCTTTTGTGGACACCGCCCGTTAAAGGGTTAAATATTCACAATGTACAGGGTGTCCCAAAAGTAAAACTTCAAAAATTTATTACAGAAAAAAAATAATAGGCCTACAGCAAAAATAATTGCAACATCACATAGAGTAACTTAAAAAGTTTTTTTTCTACTACCTTAGTACACTTGTACATGAGATACTTTCGTTGCACGAAGAATATCAAGTCGATATTCCAATTCCATCCACGTGCGTTTCAGCATGCTAACATCAACAGTAATTACAACTGTTTGAATCTTTTGTTTCAATTCCACGAGGTTGTTCACTTTCGTTCGGTATACGGCATATTTTAGATAATCCCAAAAGAAAAAAGTCTAGTGGATTAATATCAGAAGACCGGGGCGCCCATGCTATGGGGCCCTCCTTTCCAATCCAACGCTGTGGGAATGAATTAACTTACTGTGAAAAAAGAACTTTTTCAGTTATTCTATCTATTGTTGTAGCTAATTTTGCTGTAGGTCTATTATTTTTTTGTAATAAATTTTTGAAGTTGTACGGAGACTTTTGGGACACCCTGTATTATTATTATGTAATACTGTAGGTTAAGTTATAATAATAATAAATATATATTTTTAGCTGATGTCTGCACTTGATCATTTTTTCGTTTAATGATTATTTAACTGTAAACAGCTTTCCATCTGTTCAAAAATCATTATTCTTATTAATTACACTAAGGGGAAAAATCTGTAAAAAATATAATTCCTTAATCTAGAGACATATAATACAACAACGAACGAAAATACACAGTATAAGTCATAATACCAAAAACAAATATTTTTAGCTTATGTCTGCACTTGATAATTTTTTTCGTTTAATTATTATTTAACTGTAAACAGCTTTTCATCTGTTCAAAAAACGTTATTCTTATTAATTAAACTAAGGGGAAAAAAAGCTGTAAAAAATATAACTCCTTAATATAGAGATATATAATACAACAACGAACAAAAATACACAGTATAAGTTATAATACTAAAAAAAAATATTTTTAGCTGATGCCTGCACTTGATCATTTCTTCGTTTAATAATTATTTAACTGTAAACAGCTTTTCATCTGTTCAAAAGACATTATTCTTATTAATTAAACTACGGGGAAAAAAAGCTGTAAAAAATATAATTCCTTAATCTAGAGATATATTATACAACAACGAACGAAAATACACAGTAACCTCTTCCGAGTTACCCACGATACCGAGAAACCGTTCGTTATCATTTGAAACCCTAGAAATCAATATATTTTTGAGATTTAAAGAAGTATTTATAAAAACAAAGTTCATTTTACTGCCACTGATTTTTGGAAACTTTTCAGAGTATATTTTATAGCGCATTTATCAGTTTTCTCAAACCGGAATATAAGTTTTTCGGGTGCTACCAATTCTCAAGTAAACATTTCCATGTTCGACAAACATAATAAATTAACAGCATTGACATTAACATTAACACTAAAATTAATATTATTTTGTTAGTCTTACATGTGCGAATTCAATTATACAGGTGAAAATGTTTAAACGAGAATTGATACCGTCTTAAAACCAATATTCCGATTTGAAAAAGTGATTAATACACTATAAAAACTACACGGAAAAGTTTCCGAAAATCAATAGCAGCAAAAGAAACTTTGATTTTGCAAATGCTTTCTTAATTTTCAAAGATATATTGAATTCTGAGATTTAAAATGTTAAAGAACGGGTTTCGTAATCATGGGTAACTCGAATTAGGTTATTGTATATTTTCGTTTGCGGTTACAGTATTATATTTTCGTAGATTAGAAAACATGTGTATTTTCTTTAACAGTGTAGTTGATTTTATAGCTGCAATTTGTTTTAAAATTTGGCATTCTATTTAATAATCATTTTAAATTTATAATCATCTACCGATAATTATTTCCCCATTATTGCAGAGAGTGGCAATGCATACTTTACTAACTTTTTTATAACATGTTAAAGATTATTAATGATTACAAAAACAACCATAGATTATTTAAATTAATGACGATATTTGTGAACTTCAAAATGTACTATATTATGTAAGTGTACTCTTTAATTATATTTTTGCAATATGATGCCTTTATTTTAATTACGAATATCTAAAAAGTATTTACAAGATTATGTTCAACTGACAACAATACATTTAATGCACCGCGATTTACTATTCAGAATTTATTTTAATACTTTAAACATTTCCATAATCTTAACATAAAAATTCCGCATACTACATCTCCCAGGTATTATGATACTAATCTCAAGATTCTATAAATCCGAAATGATCCATTTGAGACTGTTATTGTGGCTAAAAATTGCATTATAACATTTCTGCATATTTCAAAGTTATCTCAAGGTGACCATTTTTGAAATAATTTTTCCCTCCGGAGTCTTTGTAAGGAAAATTACCGTTTATAAATGTCTTTTAGTTTATCCCTGTATATTTTACTTGTTATATCAATTTCTGTATACTTTAATAGAGTTTTTAAAACGTTGAAATATTATAAAAAATAATACTACGCTGTAAAAAAATAAAATAATAAATTATATATATATATATATATATATACCAAAAAATAATTTAACAAATTACAATAACCATTGGGAAAATGTTCCAACAGCTTTAAAAAAAAAAAAAAAATAAATATTGTACTTTCGTGTTATAGCGGCCTCCACAGTTATGAATATGCCAAGGTTGCAGTTATGATTTCGCCAAGATCATCGCAAAGTTTATATATACATCCTATATACGCATATATATATTCCAAACACTCCTATATGTGCCATATACGTCATTATACACATATTATTTACGTCTTATATGTCGTATATACATCATATACACATGTCATATATATACATCATATATGACTTTGCCACATACGTCAAGAAATGTTATATATGTATCATATATTTTTATAATGTCATACATGCTTTATAACTTGACGATAAATCTTTGTCAATTGGCGATTCATCCTTGGGGGCCGCTTTAACACGAAAGTACCAAATTTCTACTTTATTTTTCATATCTGATAATTTGCACCTATCCTTTTTGTAACTTTAACATTTTTGTAACGATTTTATGCATTTCTATTACCTATTCAAAGAAAAATTCTTCTAAAGTTAAAGAATTTCGTTAAAAACGCTTAAGAAATTCTTCTAAAGTTACAGAATTTCGTTAAAAGCGCTTAAAATAGTAAAATGCGAACATCATTTGGTCCATTCTCGACCGAAAGCAACAACCATTTTCCCAATGGTTTAAAAAAAAAACGACAAATGTTTCATAATCTACGAAAATATAATATAATTGCAAATGAAAATATACAATAACCTCTTTCGAGTTACCCATGATCCCGAAAAGCGTGTTTTATCATTTGAAACTCCACAAACCAATATATTTTTGAAATTTAAAGACGCATTTGTAAAACAAAGTTTATTTTTCTGCCACTGAATTTCGAAAACGTTTCCGAGTAGATTTTATAGTGTATTAATCAATTTTCTCAACCCGGAATACCAGTGTTTAGGATGCTATGATTTCTGAATGAAACATTTTCAGTTGCATTTTTGAATTGATACATTCAAGAGTAACAAAATAAAATTAATTTTATTGTTAATACTAATGCTGTTAATTTATCATGTTTATCTGTAAAACATTTTGTTGAAAAGGAAAATGTTTACTTAAGAGTGGCTAGCATTCGAAAATCAAATATTTCGGGTTGAGAAAATTTATTAATGCACTGTAAAAACTACTCAGAAACGTTTACGAAAATAAGTGGCAGCAAAAGATAGAGGTTCATTCGGAAAGAGGTTTGTTTAGAACAGAATGCTCCCCTGGCTGTGGAAAGTGCAATTAAAGACTTTCCGGAGCATGTGAGCATGTCCGGTATACGGTGCCGAAGTCATCGGAAACCCGGTCCAGAGTTTTGTGTTTTAAGAGATTTAAGTTTATTACATGGACTCGGGCAACGCCGGGAGGGTCAGCTAATTGAACTTAAAAGTTATAAATATTTTTTGTTGCAATATAATTTCTTAGTTTATTTCTTAATATCTTGTAACTTTGCAAAATCTATAATGAGACATCTTATGATACTTTTAATTTCATAATGTGATTAAGATGAGTAACAGATGCTGCTCTTGATAGAAATTGTAGACAAGTAATTGCTGTAAGCATATTGATGTAAAAAATAAGTTTATTTTTATAAATAAGACGGCTTGAATAATAAAAACCTTTACGCGCTTATAGAATAAATCTCACAAGGAGAGTGCCAAGCTTGGTAATCACAGATTTTGATTATTTTTATATATGTTGTAGGGGGTACCTCTTAATCTCAGGTTCAATGGATTTTATACAACGCTCCTTAGTTCTCGAGAAATGGGGGGGGGGGTGTCTACTATTATAACACAACTTAAATACTTACTTTGTAACAAAAAAACTGCGTTGGTCGTAGCTCAGTTGGTATGGCGTCTGCTCGTTGTTCCGAGGGCCCGGGTTCGATGCCGGAACTCGCTATGTTTGTTTTTCTCATTTTTTTTTATAAATATACTTGTAATTATATTTTAATAATCTCAATTAAAATTTTTGTTAACACAATTAATTTTTAATTTAGCATTTTTGATTTTTAAACCATTATTAAACATTTCTCATCATTTAAAGAGCTTAAAAAATTTGAATCTTTTATTGACTAGTAAAAATTCAAAAATCTTTACAAAATCAGCATATTTACTATCGAATTATAGAATTCTTCTCCCATCGCAATAGAAAACGAAGATATTTCAGATGCTGGATTATTTGTTAAAAATCCATTGTTTTGCAATAAAATTTTACAGTACTTCAACGCATTTGTGACATCACTTTTCTGATTTTCCCCATTTTTCCCTGATGAATCCCAACACTTCAGATTGATCTTCTTGTGAACTACAGCTTGCTTCTTTCATTTTTATACTATTATAAGCTGTTATAGAATGATACGCACTTGTGCGATAAAGATTGAAAACAAAAACCACTTAACTGCACCAAACTAAAAAAAAAAAAAAAAAAAGAAAAAAGAAAAGAAATACCCAAAATTTGTTGTGGCGCCCTCTAGTTACAACAAAATAAAACATAAATATGTTGTAATTTAATTCTTATGGTAAATTTTAATATAATTATGCTTCTTACTTTAAAAACAGTAGTATTATCATCGCATTGACTTCCCTTGTTAAGGCAATTTATAAATGATGTTTCTTTACAATCACGACCTGCCACAATTCTTCAATATCGTTGCATTAATAAAGCGTATAAGGAATACATTTAAAAAAATGATTTTAAAAAAAATCAAAAATGCTAAATTAAAATTTAATTATGTTAACAAAATTTTTTATTGAGATTATTAAATTATAATTACAAGCATATTTATAAAAGAAAATGACACGTCGCACGCTCCGGCATCGAACCCGGGCTTTCGGGGCAACAAGCGTAAGCACTACCAACTGAGCTACAACCAACGCAGTTACTTCGTTACAAAGAAAGTATTGAAGTTGTGTTATAATATTAGACCCCCCATTTCTCGAGAACTAAGGAGTGTTGTATAAAATCCATTGAAACTGAGACTAATGGGCTTCTACCCTACAACATATATAAAAATAATCAAAATATGTGATTACCAAGCTTGGCACTCTCCTTGTTAGTACGAGAAATATAAAAACCACCAGATTAAATAATAACTTGGTAACCGGATAAAAGAAAAAACGTGGCGACCGCATTTCACAAGCCCTATTCGTGACTAATTTCTAAAGTTTTCGATCTTTTATAACGTTTTAAGAGTTATAAGAGTAGAAAATATACCGTTACTATAAGAGTTTAAACATAATATCACGGGTAGGATAATTATTTTGTATATTTTTAATTTGCATACAATATTGGTATGAGTTTATTAATAATGAATCATTGTTAGTATTTTTTCTTTAGTAAAGAATATTAAAAACACAGTATCGTCTATCGACAGTTAATTTACCCATTACATTAAATTACAATAATGTTCCTCGTATATAGTGATTATTTTTTAACTTTTGAAGATTACTAATAAACAAAAATAGCTATATGTATTTTTATATTTTCACATATATTGTGCTTTATTATGTATTTCCTGTCATTGTGTAGAGGTTACATTTCATTAAAAATATCTGAAATAGACTTAACAAGATCCTGTTCAACTGAGTGAGTCGTATCAATTCCATGCATCGATTTGTTTTTTATTGAGAGTTGAGCTCAGATCAGCTGTTGCAGACGCAGCGGGGTTGGCGCATTTTTTGTTTTGTGCTATTTTGGCGAGAAAACCCCATTTTCGGGTTCCGCCTAGCTTGCTAAAACAGCCTATTAGTTTTATTTCATTATAAAACATACACAAAATATTTTATTATTTAACACACACAATGATTAATTTATTATAAAACACACACAATGATTAATTTATTATAAAACACACACAATGATTAATTTATTATAAAATATACTATAATTAATTTAATGTAAAACACGCGGAATCTGCTCTATCGGGTTGCCATATGAAGCAAAATCTCGCCAAAATTGCTGGGTTGCCCAGGCATAAAATCGCCTATTTAGCGCCAAAAAGATACACAAGTGCGTCTGCGACAGCTGTACTTTTAGCTTTAATAAACTTTAAAAAAATAAAACATATGCGCATAAAAATACTGTGTTATAGGTGCCTATTAGTTTATCTCTACATTTTAATTGTATTTACCAATATCTTTATACTTAAATAAAACTTTAAAAATGTTGAAATAGGGGAAAAGCAGCAATATTTTGTGTTTTTAATCTTTACATTTAATTATTGAGCTCAATTACTTTTTTTCGTATAAAAAAACAGCCACGATTTTTTTTTTCAGGTTTTTTTTGCTAGGAAAAGTATAAATATTACAGAAATATTTATACTAGAAAATATTTAACCTAATTTGAGATTTTAATAAGAAAAAATGATCGAATAATCTCGAAATTTCTTGAGGAAATTTCTGTTAACATAAAAGTGTTACTTATAAAATATCTCTTTTAATTAATATAATATTTGCATGTATTTAAAATATTTTTTGCTCATTTATAATATTATTATTTTTTATATTTTCCATAACATCCATATTCCACGGCAAAACTAAACATTTTGCAGTACTAGCTTATTGTTGGTCATTTCATCAGTTCTTGTACAATGTAGTTTTAACGAACCTATTTGTTCTACTGATAATCCAGTTTAATACATTATAAAAATTTAAAATATCAGAGCACAAAAATACCACATAGTATCCCTACCTAATCCCAGGTTTTATTATTCTAATCTCAAACGTCTTTAATTCCAAAATGGTGCGACAGTTAAATCCAAAATGGTACATTTGAGACTGTTACTGTGGCCAAAAACTGCATTATCACATTCTTCCATATTTAAAAGTTATCTCAAGGTGACCATTTATAAAGTAATATTTCTCATGAGAGCGATTGTAAGGAAAATTATCTCCTATAAATGCCTAGTATTTTTTCTTACATTTTATTTGTTATATCAGTTTCTTTAAACTTAAAACTTAAAATGTTGGAATACAGAAAAAACCAATAGTAATTTCTGCTTAATTTATTGCATTTAATTTCAGAGCAAATTGTTTTAATTCGTGTAATAATGCTACGATTTATTTTTAAGATTTTTATCATAACGTAATATATACTAAAGAAAAAGATTGTTAATAGAAGTGGTTTTTTTCTATTTTGATCAGTTGGTAGCAAAATATGATTGGAGAGATTTGTGAAATTTTGAGAGCATAATTTAAGATAAATCAGATTTTAATTTATAAACAATCTTATTTTAATGATGTCAAATTTTCACATACTTATAATATTACATTCATTAATATTATTTACAGTGTTGCATTTTTATTTTTTCTATGTTTTATATTTCATAATACAACTTAATGTTTTGTGGCAATAGCTTAACCACTTATATAGGAAATATGTGTCACAAATGTCGAAATGCATTGTGAATTAAGTACAAAGCCGCCAAGTCTCGTACTGTTATTTTTAATAGTAATCTTGGTGTTATTTAATCGCAGAATTTATGTCATCAAATAAGACGAATATTACTATTAAAAAATAGTAGTACGAGACTTGACAAATAATTAAAGCAATAACAAAACCTTTTAATATAAAGATAGACATGTTTCAACGCTCAAACGGAACCATTATCAAGATCTACAATGATAAACAAACTATTCTCGCCAATTTTTAAAAATAAACCCGAAAAACATAAATCACGAGATCATACATGTAAAAAAGCAGGTGCTTAAAATAGTCAACTGTAAACGTGAAAATTAATATTTCCTTATTGCTTTTTTTAAATTGAAAAATATCTCGGGCCAAATTTTTAGTAATTCAAATAAGGATGACACATTGCAAATGTATTCTTGATTGGTTTTAATCTGCTGTCTTGTTTCATAATGTCAGCCACCCTAGAATTTCAAACTGCAATATCTCAGCCATTTTTTGAAGATAGAGGTAAAACAAAAAATGCTCCAGAATCCTTGTATCAAGGCCTAATACGTAAGTAAAAAATAAATTTGAATTTCGAATTTTTTTATATACATTTTGTAGATTTAAATCTTTTAGTGGCTGACATTTTGAAACAAGATGGTGGACCAAGCTGGCCTACGAATGTAATGAAAGCTACCTGAAATACATAGAACAAACTTTCAGCAATTATCGATCATAGTCCGTCATATAACCGAATTCTTTTCTCCGTTTCTGAAAATGAAAAATAAAATCTATGCGTTTTAAAATCTGTAGAAAACATGTTGTAGTGCACCTACGTGATCCATATCTTGAATAATGTTAACATCATTAAAATACATCGCAAACGATTCCACCCCCCCCCCATCCCCATAGGCCATAATGTAACAGAATTTTTTTCTCCGTCTCTGAAAAAGAAAGATAAATGCTATGCGCTTTATAATCTATAGAAAACATGCTGTAGTGCACCTACGTGATTCATATCTTGAATAATGTTAACATCATTAAAATACATCGCAAACGATTCCCCCCCCCCTCCCCATAGGCCATAATGTAACAGAATTTTTTTCTCCGTCTCTGAAAAAGAAAGATAAATGCTATGCGCTTTATAATCTATAGAAAACATGCTGTAGTGCACCTACGTGATCCATATCTTGAATAATGTTAACATCATTAAAATACATCGCAAACGATTCCACCCCCCCCCCTCCCCATAGGCCATAATGTAGCAGAATTTTTTTCTCCGTCTCTGAAAAAGAAATATAAATGCTATGCGCTTTATAATCTATAGAAAACATGTTGTAGTGCACCTACGTGATCCATATCTTGAATAATCTTAACATCATTAAAATGCTTCGCAAACGATTTTCCTCCATAGACCATAATGTAACAGAATTCTTTTCTCTGTCTCTGTAAATGAACTGCAAATGCTACACACTTCTTCTTCAATAGCGAACATTATATAATAAACTTCAATAACGTATAAAAATTGAATAACACTACGCGTATATTTACGAAAGTTACGTGACCGGAGAGAAACCGGAGTCACAAACACTTTTCAACTATGTTGGAACGTTTTAAAAAGAGTTAAAAAATATTTATAAATTAAAAAGAAATAATTTTCTGGACCAGACCAGCTTAAAAAATATTATCAGTAATATTGTTGCCTTTTATTTTTAAGAAACACTATTATTTTTTATTGCCCCACTTAAAAGGCTATTTCACTCAGGCGAAAACATCCGCTCGCTAATGTTAATCCTATAGGGGAAATATTTTACGATACCACGTTCGCTTTTCATTATTTTTAAATGGTTTTTTATTTTTTTTTGCATTGGATAGCTGAGGTCAATCTCTATGCACGCTCCTTTGTAGTTTTTCGATTTTTGTTGCAGTTTTTTTTATTAAAGATAGTTTCACTTTCGAAACAAGTTTCGAAAGTGAAAGTATCTTAATAATAAAAAATTGTGATAAAAAACGAAAAAGTACAAAGGAGCGTGCATAGAGATTTATCTCAGCTATCCAATGTAAAAAAAAAATCATTTAAAAATATTGAAATGCGAACGAGATATCGTAAAATATTCCCCCTATAGGATTAACATTAGCGAGTGGATGTTTTCGAGTGGATGTACACACTCAGAAAAAACTGTAAATTTATGAGCGTTTGCCTCTCAATTTTCACGGGCAACAGCCTTATTTGATGAAAAACGGTCTGATCCACTAAATAAGCGGCCTTATCCCTTAGATACTTAAAAAATTAAGAGCAATCCACATATTCTTACAGTTCTAGGCCATATGTTAGCAAAAATACGGTACGACCCCATACATTCTCCTCCTCTAGGGTGTAACCCTTCATTTTACTCGTGTTTCGAAAATTTTAACCCGCCAAAACAGCGATTCTGTGATGATTATCTAACGTGCTACGTGCTACGGTACAGTAAGCAAAGTGTTATTGTGTTTTAAAGTGCATTATATCCTGTGCATTATAATGCTATATTAATTTGCCCCGTAAGATTACGGGCTGCACAAAATTACGGGCATGGATTTTTTTTTTTTTTTACGGGGTATGACTGGAATTTCTGCTGCCAGCCTCTGCCCGTAATTTTACTGCAATTTTTTTTACAGTGTAGCCTCTTAATCGAGAAGTAGTTTGATAATTCCAATTTTTCAAAGAGAATTTCGATGCCAATAAAAAAAGATACATAAGGCAAAACCAGACTCCATATCGAGAATTTTTTTTTTTTTATTTACCATGTCCATGCGATAAATATATGTAATTTGTTTCTACGTCATGAATATTAATGTATGACACGTGTCAGATCGTTTTGTTTTGCTGATTTTTGTTTACATTTATTTAAATATCCCTCTGTATAAATCTCTTATCCTATTTAATGCTCCTCTTCCATTTTTTTAAAATTTTATTATTGTTCCCATTTTAGCAATCTTCTTCAAGAGAATGATGTTGTTAAACATACTGCAAAGAAAAATACGTGTACCATAAGTATATCATATGTAATTGAAAATTTAATTCCATGTTCCCAATAGGAGTAATAGACAAACACATTAATAAATAAGTACACTTTCTCCCCCAAATAATTTTTTTTAAACCTCATTTCATTATAGTTGGATAAAAATCTCTTCTTTTATGTAATTAACTGGAATATTTTTTTCAAAAATAAATCCCATTAAATGCTTACGAGAAACACAATTAAGGAAATGGAATATAAGAACGGTTCATCTAGCTTTAATGACTGTTGTATCAGTATCAGAATTTTTTTTTTTAAATAATATAATAAGTTTTTGCGAGCGTGGAAGGAATTTTGGATGATTGATTATGTAGAAAAATATATAAATTTAATTGAAAGGAATTTTTTCATCTAGGCAACATTAGCCTGCAAATATATGCTTGTTAAATAAACGTTGACTTATACATAAAATAAAATATCTTTAAACTATTATATTCCATAAAAAAGGAAGATTAACAATTTTACGACGGTTCTTTTTGTTTTTATTTTTCAATTTCTAAGGAAAAGAAAAATTGACTTCTGAAGATTTTGCTTAAGTTTTGTGTTCAACATTCTAAATGTAGAATCTTTACATAATTTTAATTATCTGAGTTATACAGTAGAGAGAGAGAGAAAAAAAAGGCAAAAATTATTTTCATTCAAAAATTAAAGTTATATATATATATTGCAATTACCACTTTGCTTTTAATATTAAGACATACTACATAAGCAAAAATAATGACAGCGTACATTAATTTTCTTTTCGAAAAGATAGAATTTTTTTTATAAAGAAATAATTTCACGGGAAAGGTTATCAAACGGGCAATTCGAAACAGATTCTAATGTCTAAGAAAACTAAGTATTAGACTGGTTTTAGAGCAGAGAAAAAACTAGACTAAGAACAAAGATGATCCTTATAAACCTTTAGAATAATTGTATTTAACCCAAGGCCCACGGGCCACTGGTCGCCCGACGAATGTGTTTTAGTGGCCCGCCATGTCATTTCGAATACTGAGAAATAGTTTTTCCGCGAAATTGAATACAAACTTTCGCAGTGTGTTAGTACAGAGAATGCAACGATATATGTAGAATATCGAGTGGAGGAATAATTCATTGCCCAATCGGGAATAGATTTTGATATAGCCTGACTACTCATGACCGCTTTGCATTCTAGACTAGGTTCTTGCATCGGGTTGCGCCAGATTCAGCGAGGGAAAATCTAAAAATTTTCCAGTAAAAAATTTAATGCTTTTCTTTGATCTAGAGTGAAAGTTGAAAACAATGCATAAAGTTACAAAAATTGCGTAATGTATATTCTTTGCCGTGCTGATTTGTTATAAGAAACTCAAATGTGGCGTTGCTATTTGAAAAAAAAAAAAAAACAATTAAAGTTGGTACAATTTTTAATATGCAGACGGACCCTAATACCTGCACATTATTTAATAGTATACATTATTACTATCGGTTAGAACCAGTATCATTTTCATACAATGATTTGAAGTAGAATTAATATGTTCGAAAAGATACACTTTTTTTTGTAACTGTATCATGTATGTTTTATTATAATGTATCGTAATGTACTGGGGGTTAAAATAGTGTTGCTAGCCTTTTTAGCCCCCTTAGGAGGCTGCTACCTAACGAATTATTATCATCATTATAATTTTTATTATTAAAACTACTAGTGGTGCCACTAAATGAGGTAATTGTGTAGAATTGCTGATGGCAAAATTTAATATTACGTGCAACTATTAATAAAATATATTTTTACGAATAAAGAAGAAAATAGAATTTTTTAGAAATCCTCATCACTTTTAGAACTTACTCTTCCCATGTCTTGAAACCAAAAAATACGTAAAATATCTCACTTGTACTATTTAACTGATCTATAGTGGCTTGAGGAACTTCAATAATTTTCTAAAGTGGCCCTTGAGCATGAAAGATGGAAGACTCTACCTTAGAGCATGTAATCTAGTGATAGATTTACACACTAATGGTCGACGTTGTCTGGAGCAATTTTCAGCTTTCCATAAAAAAAATAAAAAAAAAAGTCTGAAATGTATGGCAAAGGTGGTTTACTTTCTCGATGAACTATTGGTAAAGTTTTGAAAGAAGCTGATAATTTTAAATGTATAACAGTATCGAACAGGAAAATTTCTTGAGAATCAAATGGAATTGAATAATTTTTAATGGCCCCTAAACTTGTATTACAGAATAGAAACGTTTTGTTGTTAATTTATGGGATAGTATGTATTCATTACCTTTGAAGTCGTCATTCATTGGTGTGTAAAGAAGATTACAACAGTGTATTTTCCGAAATTGGAAATATATTGAAAAATGATCAATTTTCTAAATAGCAGCTTCTCGAACAAAATAATGTACCTTATGTCATAATATATGTTTTCCTAACATGGTTATGTTTATTTATATTTTCGCCGAGTTCGCCGATATTTTCGATCAGTTTTCTAAATAGGAGCTTCTCGAACAAAATAATGTACGGTATGTCATAATATATGTTTTCCTAACATGGTTATGTTTATTTATATTTTCGATCAGTTTTCTAAATAGGAGCTTCTCGAACAAAATAATCTCCGGTATGTCATAATACATGTTTTCCTAACATGGTTATGTTTATTTATATTTTCGCCGAGTTCGCCGATACTTTCGATCAGTTTTCTAAATAGGAGCTTCTCGAACAAAATATTGTACGTTATGTCATAATATATGTATTCCTAACATGGTTATGTTTATTTATATTTTCGACGAGTTCGCCAATATTTTCGATCAGTTTTCTAAATAGGAGCTTCTCGAACAAAATAATCTACGGTATGTCATAATATATGTTTTCCTAATATGGTTATGTTTATTTATATTTTCGCCGAGTTCGCCGATATTTTCGATCAGTTTTCTAAATAGGAGCTTCTCGAACAAAATAATGTACGTCGAACAAAATAATGTACGTTATGTATGTGTTCCTAACATGGTTATGTTTATTTATATTTTCGCCGATATTTTCGATCAGTTTGCTAAATAGGAGCTTCTCGATCAAAATAATCTACGGTATGTCATAATGTATGTTTTCCTAACATGGTTATGTTTATTTATATTTTCGCAAAGTTCGCCGATATTTTAGATCAGATTTCTAAATAGCAGCTTCTCGAACAAAATAATGTACGGTATGTCATAATATATGTTTTCCTAACATGGTTATGTTTATTTATATTTTCGCCGATATTTTCGATCAGTTTAAATAATCTACGGTATATCATAATATATGTTTTCCTAACATGGTTATGTTTATTTATATTTTCGCCGAGTTCGCCGATATTTTCTATCAGTTTTCTAAATAGGAGCTTCTCGAACAAAATAATGTACGTTATGTCATAATATATGTGTTCCTATCATGGTTATGTTTATTTATACTTTCGCCGAGTTTGCCGATATTTTCGATCAGTTTTCTAAATAGGAGCTTCTCCAACAAAATAATGTACGTTATGTCATAATACATGTTTTCCTAACATGGTTATGTTTATTTATATTTTCGCAAATTTTTCTGCTCTCTACAACAACTATTTTCTCTAACATGTTAGAATTCGTAGAAAAAATATTTGAAAACTTATACAAGTCTCCATTTTGGTTTTCGAGGTATCTGATTATTTTCAAAAATACTAATATGATCAAAATCTGTTTAATCTAGAAGCTTGTATCTTCAGAAATCACTATGTAATAGATTCGCTTTCAGGCAATATTTCGACATATTTTAATCATCTTAAGATTTCTCCCAAAAATTAATTTCAGCCATGTACAATTTTATCTTTTAATTTAAATTTTTAAAAATACAGATTTTATTTTGTTTTATCTTATTACAAATAGATTTTGTTTTCTTCAACAGCAAGAATATGAAAAAATATATATATAATTATAGTTTAAAATGAACACGCAAGACGCAAGTGCAATTTTCTATGTTTCCTCCTTTATGTTGGGCTTTTTTGTCCTTTTGAAAGTATCTTAAAAAAGAAAATTACATGTTCTTAGCTTAGAAAATCTAGAAGTTTTTAGCTCTTTCTTGAAGAACTTTTATAGCTTGTAAGTTCTTCGAAAACATATAAAAGCTTCCTGAGGTTTGAAAAGAAGATTTTGGGAGATATGCTTTTGGACATGATACAAATCTCTTGAAATGAGTTGCATTTTGTAGTTTCGAGAAATGATTTTTGCTATTTTTGCACTCCATCAATCTACTGTATTATTGAAAGTTAATTAAAGAAAGATATTTTCATTACATGCATTTTTCCACGTGAAAAAATATTCGTTGATCGCTTTTGCACCAGAAAAAAATACCCACAGTTTTAGAAACATATTAAAAAATACATATTTATCACGCAATAATTTTAATACTTTTCGGTGTATTTTATAAACTTAACAATATTTTATCCAACATGACATTGAGGATTAACGTAAATTATGTCGTAACAGATTGACTGGAGCAGTTTATGCAGACTTTTTTATTGCTTTACAGCTCATATAAAATTTGTTATATAAATAATATTGATCCGAATATATTTTAAGCAGTGTATCATATATAAAATGTGCAAGTAGCATCCAAATACGAAGCACAAAATTAACTAGACACACACACATATTTAACTAATCTACTGGTTCCATTCATTAAATTTTATGCTTTATACAGGGTGGTCCTAAAATATACGTCAAAAATGTAAAGGTTAGGTAGAGGAGACCTAAATAAGCAGATTTCGTATAGGAGTGTGGGTGCGGAAATCAAGCGTTAAGGCAGTAGATGGCGCTGTTGGGTTCGGCGGATGAAAGCGCCTCGCTGGCTTGAATCGTCATTCTCCGCACGGATTTTGAGCAACATCCATCGTTACATCAATGTGGAGCTTGCCGAACTGCATTTCATGTATGATGCTGTGCAAGAAAATGGAGTGGCTGCTCAAAGGGAACTATTCTCGAATAGGAATCTGCGAGATCGCCAAACATTTGAACATCTTCATCAGGTTTTGTGCACGAGTGGATCGTTTTATGCTTCCAGGCGTAATACGGGCACTGGAAGATATAGCAGAATTCCTGTAGTAGACGAAGAAGTATTACGCACAGTAGATGATAAGTCCTTTGACAGACTCGAGAGTCGTTGTACGTGCCCATACTTTGAACAGCCGCTCCATTTCCTTGCGCAGTTCCATACATGAAATGCATGTCGGAAAGCTTCATCTTGGTGTAACGATGCATGTTGCTCGAAATCCATGCAGGAAATGACGATTCAAGCCAGCGAAATGTTTTCATCCGCCGAACTCATCAACGCCCTCTACTGCCTCAACACTGGATTTCCGCAGCCACATTCCTATACAAAATATGCTTGTTTAGGTCCCCCCTACCTACCTTTACATTTTTGACATATATTTTAGGACCACCCTGTATATGAATTTAACAATTACAATAGTTTAAAAAGTAAAATTCCTTTTTATGACAATATTACTTCTGTTATTTCACTAATAATGTTATTAATATCCATATAAAATTGAAGTTTAATGTATCGACAATTTTTCTTATTTCAAGGTGATTAATTACTGAATTTTTAAAGATAAAATGTCGTATTTTCTTCTTATTATTATTATTGTTAAGGACTCTATTTTTTCCCCAGCCTCTAAAACATATCTCTCCAAGTCTCGTTGCCATTTCCTGCTGTTCATAAAATTTGCTTTTTAGCAAAATAATAGTATTTATCATTGGATATTTAATTAATTTCGAAAAATTGTGATCGATTCTTTTTGATTAAATAAGTTCTCCAATTAATATTTCATTATAGCTTAAAAGTTTTCTAAACTGAATGGAATGTCTGTTAAACAAAATTATATTTATCTATAAATCTAAAACCATCTATTAAAGTTAATTTTTTTTTCACGAGTAGAACAGGAAACCAATAAACTTGATAAAGAATCTTGTGTAGATTTAATTCATTACTAATAGTCTAATTACATTGTAATTAATACGTACTTTTTATTCAAAAATGCAGTAATTATTACAAAATATTTTTCAATTAGCAAAATTATCTATTAAGTAGCAAAGTAAATTTATCGACTCGGATGCTTTTTTAATGCTATAATATTTTAATAAATCTATTCAGTTGAATAAAATAGTTGCATATATTCTTATGACGGTGTAAGCAACAGTAGCAAATATTATTAAAAGTGCTAGGTCGATTATTTTACAAGGTAGATTATGTTCCAAGATTAAACAATCCAATATTTGGCTTTTTTAAACCACGAAATATATAGAGATTATCACTAACTAATATTTACCCAATATTGGGGGATTTCCAAGAATTATAATAAATTCAAAAAAGTTTGGATGCATTCAAAGTACTTCTAATAAGATGAAATTATATCTACGACACTGATGTTGCATTTTACCTATTCCTAATGTAAAGACAACAAATAGAAAATTGGACTATTCTTAGTTTGAAGGTAGAAATTAGAGGTTTTCTTTTAGCATATTTTTTATTTATGTATTATTCCTTTTTTAGATTAATCATATTTGACTACAGTTTAAGCTACCGTACTTTAAAGTTATTAAAAACATTTAAAAAATAATCTGATTATTGCTATTAGGTAGCTTTCAATACAAAAAAGTATAAAGCTACCTATTGCAGCCGTTCGGAGGAAAGCAGTTCCGGAAAATTTCGATATATTTTCACCGATCATGGCCCCCAGACCCCAAAACCACCCTCCGTTCAAATGTTGATTATATATATATATATATATATATATCCATATATATATATATATATATATATATATATATCCATATATATATATATATATATATATATATATCTGACGATACGATGACGCTCGTATTTATAAATCAATTTTGATGAAACTAATTGTGTGTATTAAGCTCACCAATGTCTCGACAGAGTTCGTTGGCCAGCTTGGTCCGCCATTTTGTTTCAAGATGGCGGCCACTTAAAATTTTAAAACTAAAATAAATATACAAAAAAGTTAAAATTTCAAATTTATTTTTTAATTAAATGTTAGGCCTTGATACGAGGATACCAGGGCATTTTTTGGTTTACGTCTATCTTAAAAAATGGCTGAGATAGAGCAGTTTGAAATTCTAGGGTGGCTGACATTTTGAAACAAGACAGCACATTACAAAAATTTTCATTGTTGTAATTATTTTCCCAATCATACGCATAAAACTATATATTCATATCCGTTAGCGCCAAATTCTCGACAAACTTGGCGACATTTGTCGAAATATCGCCATATTTGGCGACCAAAAAAAAGTTTTCATAAATTAAAAGTTTTCATAAATAAAGCCAATTTGGCTATTGCTCAATAATTTGGCGAATTTCTTATTGAAATTCAGTATTAACGAATCTTTTGTAAACGTTTTCTTTGCATATTAACTTGCTGGTTTCGTGTAATATTAGCTAAAATTTTAAAACGAAGATATAGGAAAGCTACTTTTCCTCCCGGTGCAGGGCGGAAGGACTTGTTGTTTTTATTGCTGAATAAATGACAATGCAATTCAATACACAATACATCTTCACAAATCTTCAGTAAATAAAACCTTGTGTATGATTTTTATTTATTTATTGTCACTTCACTGTTCTGTATTTTATCCAAAATTAATAACATTCACATTTCTCCTCCTACTCTATGTCTGATCATGAGTGCATTTTGCTTAGCTTTATTAATTTCCAATAACTGAACAACTGACATTATTTACTAGATTTCACGTTATTTTTTGAGCTCATATATCTCACACACCAAAAAAAATCGTTTAAAAATATTGTAATGCAAACAAGAAGGTGGCCGAAAATATATTAATACCAGTGTGCCCATGCGAAGATTTCGCACAGCAGTCTAATATTTTTTAGCAATATCTAATAATTTTTAGATGCAGGTTTAAATTTAAAAGAAAATTAAGGACTAAAACTATCTGCAAACAACATTAGTCAAGTCAGAATATCATCTCATTTATTCTATCAAAGCTGCAGTGAAAACTGAACGAAGATAGCAAACGCCAAAAAAAAATTATCAATCGTATTTTAACTGCATTAGAGGGTGACATCATCTGTTTCGGGAAAAAAAGCATGGGATAAAGAAAAATACATTAAGAATTTGAATTTGAATTTTGCTTTTTAATCATAAATATTAAATAAACGCTTGCAGCAATTATGTCCCACTTTATCTTTATTGAAATTTTTTTTAAATAATCATTGTTGCGGTATTTTACTTTTGTGGCAACTCTAATTTGAGAAAAACCTTTCCTTTCATTTATGAAATCAATGCAGATGGAATTTTTAATTAATTGCAATTTTTAATCAAAATACATGTTTTAATGAAATGGGAGCGTACTATGTCAGAAGCCGCTTCAAAATCTTTTCATATGGTATCTCACTTATCGTTCTGTGTTTTTTATTTGCTTTGAAAAAGAGTTGTTGTCAACAGTATATAGGAATAGCTTTAGAATGTCGTATGAAGCGAAAGTAGGCTCTTAAAAGAAAATAATTTCTCTCAAACAACTTGCGACGTTCTACACAAACCTTGTGGTGGACTCTTCAGGCCCGTCACCTAACAAAGTAACCATACACAGAAATTAACTAGAACGATTATTTATTTTAAGGAATAACTAGGAGGGATGGCAGTGGAACGGTCACATTTAAACTAGCGATGGTCAAATTCGCAGGTTGAAAACTAAACAAGAACGAAAAATCATGCGTCAAGCATAGATTATGTAACACTTTCCAACGCTTCCAAAATAATTTTACAAATCATTACCGTTTAATAAGCTGAAAGATGACATCTAAGTAAACATTTTGGAAAACGCATAATATATTTAAAAACATAATTTCAGGAATTTCCAACATATACAATATTCAGAAAAATATACGAATACTTTTATTCAGCCCTGTATAGGATCTATAGACCTGTATATATACTACATAGGATGCTAAATTTTAGTTCAGTTAGGAAACGCGTAGCACAGTTTAAAATTCTCCGTCTGGAGTTTCTGTCACTAAACGGAAATGTGTCCGCGAACTTTTGTGCTGCCCTGTATAGGATCTACAGAATTTATACACATCACGTAATAGACAAAAAGCGAGTTAAAATTAAAATCGTGTTCAGTAACTTAAAACGCACTTCCAGGAATTATTGTTAACACACAGTTGAGAATTCTTTTGTGTGTCCCTGTAAATGAACGATGACTGCTATACACACAATATTCTGTTGTAAGCCTCTTGTAATGCACCTTAGTGATATTTATAAATTTCAATGCGTTTAAAATAGTGAAACATTATTTAAATAATCCGCAGACGATTTTTATCCATAGATGTAATGTAACGGAATTCTTTTGACTGTCCCTGTAAAGTAACTATAAGTTCTATGCACACCCTATTCCATATTAAGCTTCTTCAAATGCACCTTAGTGATATATATAAATTTCAATGCGTTTAAAATTGTGAAACATTATTTAAATAAACCGCAAATGATTTTCCCCATAGACCGCAATGTAACGGAATTCTTTTGAGTGTCCCTGTAAAAAAACTATATGTGCTACACACTTCCGTTTAAATAGGGAACATGCTATAGATAACGACAATAACATATAAAAATTGCAGAGCAATCCGAGCATATTTACGGGAGTTAGAGCACGGACAGACGGCAGACGGCCAGACGGCAAACGGCCATACGGCCAGACAAACCGAAGTCATAAACACTTTTCAACTAGGTTGGAAAGTGTTAAAAATGAGTGAAGAAATGCTATTCCCAAACACTTCACTAAATTCAATCACTAACTGACAGCAAATATCTACTCTACAAAAGTTCGCATCAGATCATTAAAAGTACTGTAGTTAACATTATAAACTGTCAGTGAAAACACTAAAAAATATCACTTTACAATGGTGCAATATCAGAGTTTACCCCAGACAGTTGCAGCAAGGTACAGTACCTTGCCTGCCTCGTGGTTTAAAAAAATGTACCCTTCTTGTCCATCATCCAAAAAATAGCACCCCTCTAGCCCTCATCTCAAAAACAAATGTGGCCTTACTGCCATTCTTATTAACAAATTTGTTGATTAGTTAAAACTGACTCATTGCTGCCTTGAAACAAGTATCCAAAAATGTCAAAAAAGTGCCTTTATCCACCTTTTTTAAACCTGGTGAAACTCTGCAACAGCACTAACAAGGTCCTTCTGGATTCCAACTATTTTTATTTGAAATACCAAGTTTCAACATCTTACCACGCTGTCGAAGCTCTCAGTCAAAGATTGGTTGCTCCAAAAAACAGTTCAAAATAGACACTGGCTATTTAGCAAGTGGTGAAAACTAAATTCAAAATCCGCAAGCATGAAACTCCAGTCTTATTCTCCACAAAGGGTAGGATGCGACTAAATTCGCTGAATTCTACCACCATATTTATAGCAGCTGGATGACCACAGAAATCTAATTAGCATATCGTTCCACAAAATAATCGTGGAAATCAAATTCCGTAGATTCAGGCACACTTTGCGAAAATTAAAGGGAGGAAAGAATAATGACACGTTCACGCACAAATTTTGGCATCAGGACACACAAAACTTAAAAATCCATTTGACTCTAGACTACCTTCATAAGTGAGTAGCTAGGCATTTTTGCTACAACCTTACAAATTGTTTGCTGAATAGAGATTACAATTATGTATATTTAAAAAATAATAATCCTTATATGGAATTGCTTTAATCTACATTTTCATCTACAATTAATTAAACGTGACTAAATGACTCTCAGAAATTATAAAAGTAATTGTGTATTAACCTGATAACGGATTTTTAGATTTGACTTAATTTGAGAAACAAACCTTTTTTGAAAATGGTAAATCGTAGACTCATTTGTTATGACATAAATTTTTCATTGATAAAAATTATAACAAATTCCTAAATAATCGAATTTTCTAAATTTTTGGAAAAAAAAAAGAACATTTTTTTCCTTTATTACATTACTTTTTTTACTTTACAATGATATATTTTCATTAAAACATAGTTTATTCATTAAAGGCTCTAAGAAAAAGATATTTGTAAACACAATTTAAATTTATCTTCTTCGTAATCACACGTTTAAAATCCACTTGAAAAAAAGCTTTATAAATATATAGCAAAATGTTCGCTCTGCATAGGTCTGATAAATTTTGTGTTTTTGACACTTGTTATTCTCTCGTGTGCTGCAAGTTTTCTGAACTCAAAGGCTTTAAAACTTTTTTGTATGTAATTTTCTATTGAGATTGTAAAACATTTTTATGTTAAATTTTTTAACGACCGAGTATTCTGTAACTGCAGCTTCGAGCATCTTAACGATGTCAAATTTTGATGTAAAGAGGATTAACGTCTTTGGGAATGTATTTATAAGACAAATTTCTCTTAAAAGAAGAAACTCGTTTTTATTTATTGGTTTATTTTGAAGTCGTGAATTTTACTTGGGACTAGTTTTTAAACGTACTTTTATTTAAAATATAAGATGATGCATTGCGTAAAACGCGTGTTTGAAAATAGAATAAATTTACTGAATTTGCATATTCAAAATGAACTAATAATTACTTAAAACATATATATATAAAGTGTTTGAGAAAACATTAATCAAGGAAAAAATTATGCAAAATTGCAAGTTATTTGATTAAATATACTTCTCTTCAAATGCAGAATTGAAAACGATACCAAGACATGTTTTCATATGACATTTTCGTTTTAGTACTAAATCTTTACTTATTATTTTTTGATAAAGGTTTTATATTTGGAAAAATAAGTACTTCAATGAAAATAGTGAAATTCTGTAATTTTTCTTCTAATTCTGTCTTTATTTCTTTATCCAATTGCCACCATTTTGAATAAATTTCATTAAAAATCTTCTCAAATTAAAATTAAAATATAAAAACGGGAATATTTTGTAAAATAGCAAGTGAAGGCACGTCTACAAATGAACAGCTTTCATTAAAAATAATAATTAGTAAAATTAGTTCAGTTGAAAGCTGAATAGAAAACAACAGCCTTGTGTTTTATAAATGCATCGATTGCGCGATTCGTGCGATATTAAACTCATATGATAATGTTTGAACTAATAATTACTTAAAAAATATATATAAAGTGTTTGCGAAAACATTAATCAAGAAAACAATTATGCAAAATTGCAAGTTATTTGATTAAATACTTCTCTTCAAATGCAGTATTGAATACGATACCAAGATATGTTTTCATATGACATTTTCATCTACAATTAATTAAACATGACTAAATGACTCTCAGAAATTATAAAAGTAATTGTGTATTAACCTGATAACAGATTTTTAGATTTGACTTAATTTGAGAAACAAACCTTTTTTGAAAATGGTAAATCGTAGACTCATTTGTTATGACATAAATTTTTCATTGATAAAAATTATAACAAATTCCTAAATAATCGAACTTTCTAAATTTTTGGAAAAAAAAGAACATTTTTTTCCTTTATTACATTACTTTTTTTAACACTTTCCAACCTAGTTGAAAAGTGTTTATGACTTCGGTTTGTCTGGCCGTATGGCCGTCTGCCGTCTGGCCGTCTGCCGTCTGCCGTCTGTCCGTCTGTCCGTGCTCTAACTCCCGTAAATATGCTCGGATTGCTCTGCAATTTTTATATGTTATAGTCGTTATCTATAGCATGTTCCCTATTTCAACGGAAGTGTGTAGCACTTATAGTTTTTTTACAGGGACACTCAAAAGAATTCCGTTACATTGCGGTCTATGGGGAAAAATCATTGACGGTTTATTTAAATAATGTTCCACTATTTTAAACGCATTGAAATTTATATATATCACTAGGGTGCATTAGAAGAAGCTTAATGTGGAATAGGGTGTGCATAGCACTTATAGTTACTTTACAGGGACAGTCAAAAGAATTCTGTTACATTACGTCTATGGAGAAAATCGTCTGCGGTTTATTTAAATAATGTTTCCCTATTTTAAACGCATTGAAATTTATATATATCACTAAGGTGTATTTCAAGAGCCTTACTACAGAATAGTGTGTGTACAGCAGTCATCGTTCATTTACAGGGACACACAAAAGAATTCTCTACTGTAAGTTAACAATAATTCCTGGAAGTGCGTTTTAAGTTACTGATCGCGATTTTAATTTTAACTCGCTTTTTGTCTATTAGGTGGTGTGAATAAATTCTGCATATCCTATACAGGGAAGCACAAAAGTTCGCGAACACATTTCCGTATTATTTAACTCCAGACGGAGAATTTTAAACTGTGCTACGCGTTTCCTAACTGAACTAAAATTTAACATCCTATGTAGTATATATACAAATCTATAGATCCTATACAGGGCTGAATAAAAGTATTAGATGTTATCTTTTAGCTTATTAAACGGTATGATTTGTAAAATTATTTTGGAAGCGTTGGAATGTGTTATATAATCTATGCTTGACGCATGATTTTTCGTTCTTGTTTTACTTTACAATGATATATTTTCGTTAAAACATAGTTTATTCATTAAAGGCTCTAAGAAAAAGATATTTGTAAACACAATTTAAATTTATCTTCTTCGTAATCACACGTTTAAAATCCACTTTAAAAAAAGCTTTATAAATATACAGCAAAATATTCGCTCTGCATAGGTCTGATAAATTTTGTGTTTTTGACACTTGTTATTCTCTCGTGTACTTCAAGTTTTCTGAACTCAAAGGCTTTAAAACTTTTTTGTATGTAATTTTCTATTGAGGTTGTAAAACATTTTTATGTTAAATTTTTTAACGACCGAGTATTTTATAACTGCAGCTTCGAGCATCTTAACGATGTCAAATTTTGATGTAAAGAGGATTAACGTCTTTGGGAATGTATTTATAAGACAAATTTCTCTTAAAAGAAGAAACTCGTTTTTATTTATTGGTTTATTTTTAAAGTCGTGAATTTTACTTGGGACTAGTTTTTAAACGTACTTTTATTTAAAATATAAGATGATGCATTGCGTAAAATGCGTGTTTGAAAACAGAATAAATTTAGAGAATTCGCATATGCGCATATTTTATTATGCTTAACTTTAGGTTTCATATTTTAATAAAATATGTTTTTAAATGGTTAGATTTTTTAAACTTTTAATTATCTGGATTCAACTTGTTTCAATATTTAATACACAATCAAATCAATAATAATAAGAATAATAATTTGTAAATTTTATAGGAGCTAAAACGAAAAGATAATTAGAACATTATTTTTCATTGGCTTGTATTTTTTTTACTTCTATAATGATTTACTAATTAATGGCGTAATATATTTATTCACTTACAAAACCAAGATCTATCATTCCAATACGATTGCAATTACTATTCATAATAAACAAAGTTAAGACATAATGTTATTTTCAACAGACATACCTTATTTTATGTAAAATTTCGTGGCATCATAAAAATTAATGTAAGTGCACAGTATTTTGATAAGTGAAATTTTGTGTACCGCCACTAACATTAGGAACTATGGAGCATGTAGTTAAGCGCTTATTTGGATGTAGTTGGTGATCACTTCTACTTCTACCACTTCTCGTGATATCTTTACATTTCCCATAAATAAATGTAAATATGTTAAAAATTTTGTTAAAATAATGTTCACTGTTAATAAAGTTTTAAACAAAAATCCGAGTTCAAATAGGTTGGTACGTTTTACAAGGTTGAATGGCACAAGGTCCCTTTAGGGTCGAGATGTAAAAAAAAAGTAAAAAAAAAAGTAAAGCACGTAAAACAAAAAGCCAGGTTATTTTCAAAATTTATGATTAAACCTTGTCAATAAAATAACTGTAATTAAGAATTTAAAAAATAAAGATTAACAAGAAATGCTATCTGGATGGTAAACCTCATACAGATATAGTCATACAAATGTAGAGAACGAAAATTGGCAATTGTAAAAACAATAAAGCATATAAAGTTGTGGCATTAAGACGAATAACAACTATTATGCAAAAGAAAAGCCTACCTCTTTAAAAAAAAAAAAAACAAGTTGAAAACTGTATTCAAACGTGACAAATGAGGTGCTTTCGTACTACAACTAGTTTTATAAATATTAAGATCTTGGTGCAATAGCTGTTGCACTCTTATGCAAAAATGCATGAATGTAAAATTTATTTTATGTGCAGATTTTCATATTATAGATATTAATTTTATTAAGTTTCAATACACTTTTACAAACAATTAATTACAATTCTGTTACATTAAAATTATACTATGCGTAAATATAAAATACAAGACAATGTAAAAAATAAAATATTTTTATTATTTCAGTGAAATGAATTATATCGTCTGCTATTATGATATGATTAATTTCCGTAATAAAATAAGTACATTTTAAGCTGACAACATGTTATCTTTTGTTGACATTTACTGAAAATTCCAATGAGAAGACCCCACATACAACAGCATTCCTTTCAGGTCATGGTTCTTTTAAGATATATTTAAAACACTTTTATCGTTCCTCAACACAAAATTGTGAGCCCTGGGATCACCGGAGCACAATTATTTCAATTGTGCACTAACTGCTCCTTGGCATCTTAAAAAGCCTCCCTTACCCTCTCTTTCTTGACTCCAGAATGCTCTTTCCGGTCCCAAGCTCCTCCGTCAACTGGCGGTAAACTATTATTTTTTAATGGATCTCTCAATTCTTATCTCCTGATATCCAGTGGAATGTCTGCAGCACCAGTAAACCACTTCTTAGTAGCTCTTGTAGGAGAGCAATGGTCCGGCGTATTTTTTTGTTTCTGATCCAGTCTTCTAGGACTGTTTTTGGAACAAGCCTATGTAAGAACTGTTGTTTATTCATTGAATAGCTCAAAAAACTACAGCTTTCCCTGTCCGTTGCTTGCCGTGTGAGGATTATGTGCTCCAGAGGATGGGCTTTGTTATTTGCCCCTTGTCACGTGGAGGTCACTGACATTGCAGGGCCGCTTGTATAGGTCACTAATTAATTTTTCAGGCACAAGGCCATTGTAATTTTCACCCCGCACCTCTGTCGCGCTTGCCGGCAGGTTCAGCTCCAACTAAATTTGTATTTTTTTCCTTTTTTTTATTTTAATAAAGTTGTAACAGCCATGTAGCTGTTATTGAGAGTGAACAATGCAAAGTAGTCGGAAATGAGCATAAGATGTATAAAACCAAAATCATTTTTATTAAAATTATGAAAGTTATTTTGTTCTCCCAGGAATTATAATATTTCGTTGAGAATTTTTAAGTAGGAACTAAGAAATACTCAGAGCCGTGATTGTAAAATACCATATGAAAGGAGTCCACGATTGCACATAGGTGTTTATTTCTGTATAATCCAGGTTCGACGGAGATCGCAATACAAAGCCGGCTAACAATCGCCGATAGCTAGAGAGGAGGCAAATCAATTTTACATCTTCTTCTTACACAGGGCAAGAGCTGAATCTGAGTCGAGAACTGTTACACTTTCTCAGCTCGAATGAAGCATTGGCGAAACAATAGCAATAAAATTAGCCAAAAATATCTATTCTGGCGATACAATATAGTGAGGAGACACATGTGGTTTTTACCCATTAGTATTAAGTGAATGGGATTACGTCAGAGAGGAATTATGAATTTTTAACGCCAGTCCGATTAAAACCGTATAATTGAACCCGGTAAATTTTTGAGGGAACCCACCCTAAAAGGTTACTATCTAGAACAGGAAGATGTGAGCTAAAATTATCCCAAACATGCGCCGGCATACATATATGGCAAGTAAAAGGCCATGGGAATAATAATAAGACGAAATAATTTTTTTATGCCGTGAGAAATGATATAAGATGATGATCCGTTAAAATACAGATGTAAAGTGCATCTGTGAACAAAGATTTCTAACTGTTGCTAGGCACAAAGCTGTTTCTTTTATTTTTTTAAAGTAGATGAAAATGTGGTCAGAAGATTTTAACGAGCGAAATAAAATGAGAGTTTACATTTTAGGCAACGGAACTGAGAATAAATAATTTTGTAACCAGACAATTAAATTTCAAGTTAAACAGGAACCACATAATTTAAAGTTGGGGGGGGGGCGATTTAACATATAAATTGCATTCTAAATATATGAAGTTAAATCTCCTTCATAAAAATCTTATAAAAAGGGCAGAGTTTTGAGAAAAGCTCTTCGATTGTTCCTCAGGCCAGAAGGAAATCAGTTCCCACAAAACTTCACTCAGAAAATAAAGCTTCACATATCAATTAAAGATAACTCAAAATGTCGCTTACAGCTTGGAGTAGGCAGCAAGACGAGATACTTTCAGCAAAATTGAATGTCCACTATACAAATTAGTTCAACTACGATTTCAAAATATCCGCCTACGATAACACTGAAAGCGGCACTCCGTGAGCCCCAAACGCTTTCATTCAGTTAGTACAAAATAACGTAATTTTTAGTCTTTTCAACAGATACTAGTCCTCCTCAGCCGTGGATAGTTCATTTCACTAGTCAGATCTAAGAGCACCTCACTGGGAGAAGAACTCGATCCAAAGTTCCACTTTTACATCGCATGCCAGTGCTTAAATACTGCCATATCGATTTAACAGATGTAGAAATTTGCATAAAAATCGATACGAAGAGAAAAATCGCAAGTTCCGAGGTTTTCACATTCATTTATCGAAAGTTAGAGAAAGACAGCCTTGATAACTTTTACGCACATTGACAATTATTGGACAAAAAGTACGTTCGCAATCAAAACTTCGCCTACTCTTATAATCAGAGTAGTCGATGCATCATAACGTTACCGGGAGGGACATCTAAGCTCTACAGACTTGGCCTCCTCGTCTGAGCAGTCCCTCTTAGGCAGTGAAACTAAGCCGATAAAACATTAACGATTTTCAATGGACGTGGCTGGGACGAGAATGAGTATAAATGTGTTGCGCAAGCAGATGATAGCTTGACAATATCAATAGAGAAATATAACATATCCAGCGTCAAAATCGGCATCAGACAGTTACATTAATGTTTAAGCCCGGGATCAATTCTTTCATCAGACACCGGCAGGCCGGAATCAGGCTTAAACTTTATTTAACATACTCATGCCAGTCGGAACTGGACTTAATTGTTTCCAGTACGAGTCGAGCAATCAAATTGTTTTGTAAAAATTGTAATTGCTATAATGAACTTCTGTTAACGGAATCTTTGGAAATATACTTTAATAAATTATAGTGAAACATTTTCAAAAATGTACTTTTTTTATTATACAGCAACAAAAGATCTGATGCATAATAGTCTTTTAGGTAGCTTTCATTACAAAAAACTACCTATTGCAGCCGTTTGGAGGAAAGCAATTCCAAAAAAATTTGGTATATTTTCACCGATCATGACACCCAGACCCCCAAACCACCCTCCGTTCAAATGTTGATTTATATATATCCATATATACAAGGTGTCCAAGTCTGGAAACGGTCGAATAACTCGAGAAATATACATTGGATTGAAAAACAGAAAAATGCATGTTGAGTATTTTTGAAAAATTTATCTAAGGATATCAAAGTTACCCCCCAAATCTGCCCCCCCTGGGGGAAAGGGGGGCACATTTGAAATCTTAAATATTAACCCCCCCCCCCTTTTTTATTGCAGATTTCGAATCTACGGGAAAAAATACGTAACTTTCGTACTGAATGTTTTCATCGGAAAATCGTAGATGGCGCTGTAATCCAGTACAATGCATTGAGAATCGTTTCCATTGAAAAGTCTGGAAACGGTCAAATAACTCTAAAAATATACATCGGATTGAAAAATGGAAACTGTATGTTCAACAGTTTTGAAAAATCTATTTAGGGATATCATAGTTGCCACCCCCCCCCCAACTCCGTCAATCCAATGTATATTTATCGAGTTATTCGACCGTTTCCGGACTTTTCGGACACCCTGTATATATATCTATATCTGACGTATGTCCTGCTATAACTCTCTTATTTATAAACCGATTCGGATGTGACTGAGTATGTGTTTAGAACATACCAAGGTCTCGACTGACATCGTTTGCCAGCTTCAACCGCCATCTTGTTCAAAATGGCGGCCAGTTAAAATTTAAAAAATTAAAAAATTCATAAAGATGTACGAAAAAAATATATAGTGAAAAAATTGTTTCTGTTACCTGTTAGAACATGATACAAGGATTCTGGAACATTTTTTGTTTTGGCTGTATCTTAAAAAATGGCTGAGATATGACAGTTTGAAATTCTAGGGTGGCTGAGATTTTGAAACAATCTGATATTTGTTATGCTGTAACTCTCGTATTTATGAACCGATATGAACTGACTGATGTGACTGATCATGACGATGTGACTGATCATGAGTACAAAACATACCAAGGGTCTCGACCGAGTTCGTTGGCCAGCTTCATGCAATGAAGCAATGGCGGCAAGTTAATTTTTTAAATTTTTTTTTAATTCAAAAAATGTATAAAAAGTTCTAAATTGAAAAAGTTGTTTCCGTTAAGTGTTAGATCGTGATACAAGGATTCCAGAACATTTTTTGTTTTGGCTTTACCTTAAAAATGGTTCAGATAGAGCAGTTTTAAATTCTAGGGTGGCTGAAATTTTTTAAATAATTTGATTTTTGTTACGCTGTAACTCTCATGCTGAAATTCGCCTTCAAATTCAATATTACCGAAAACCGGAATTGAATCTTCTATAATCGATTTCCAAGCATTTTAGCTTCAGGTGTTTCGGTAAAATAAGCTGAATTTTTAAAAACTATGAAAGCAACCTTTTCCTTACAGGCCGGAAGGACTTATTTCTATAAACTAGTACATTATTTTTTTAATGCCTTTATTTGAATGTAATGGTCTACTAGGCGTCTAACAAGGAGAGGTTCAGAGGTCGGCGTCACAGAATGTGGGGAACGTTTGTATATCGATAGAGTATAGTTAGTATATATATATGAAAGCCATAAAGCGCAATACCCAGGGAATCTTGAGAAAAAAAGGTCTCAAAGTTTACGTCACAGGTTATAATCGAATAATTTTCAACCTTTGGCGTGTGGCTTTGTAGCATAGTAAGTAGATCCGGGATTCGAGGTTTTTGTGTTTGGGTTCGAATCCTCAGCTGGACTTATTTTTCGCAGCGAAAATTTTTATCAGACCCTTGAACTACAGTTGAAAAAATATGTATAATCATTGAAATTTACGAAAAATATAAAATTAAATTATGTTTTGTATCATATAAAACAGTTTTAACTATGAAATTCTGAATGTTTAAATATTCAATGAAAAGTTTGAAAAAAAGTAGACAATTTATTTTTTTATATAGACCAGATATTTTTGCTGTTATTGTAAATTATTTTTCATGTTATTGTAAATTAGTTAGAATTATTTAAATGAATAATCTACTATTTTTCACAATGGCATCATAAATAAATTAAAATAAATGATATAAAGTGATATAAATCTATACCATATCATTTTAATTTTGTTTCATTATCTAAGCATTTAAAAAATTTCATGACACGCTGCTTTAATTATTTGTAAAATTTAAATTTTTCTGTTGGGATAGTAGTAATAATTAGCTGGTGATAGTATTTCAATCACAATAGTACTTCAAAATTTATCATATTTTAAACAACTATTTTTTTAATGTTTGATTCTTGTACTTATAATTAGAAAAACTGTCCATGTGCTTAAAAATAAGTTCTAAAAAGATGTTTAATTACTAAAAATAGTTATTACGTAGGCAGTAAAAACAAAAGCAAGAATCCGAGATTTTTAAAAAATCATATTTTTAAAAATATTTAAAAACAAAATCACGAAATATTTAAAATATTTGTATATAAATTAAAATTAAAATAATATATTATAGATTTATATCACGTACTTTAATTTATTTCTCGGTGAAATATACTGCATTATTCATTTAAATAACTGTAAAAAATTTTAAATAATAGCAAAATTTCTGGTCTATAGAAACATAAATTGTCTATTTTTTTATTTTAAACTTTTCATTAAATATTTAAACATGAAGAGTTTCATGGTTAAAACTGTATTTATATGATATACAAAACATAATTTAATTTATATTTTTCGTAATTTCAATGATTATACATATTTTTTCAATTGTAGTTCAAAGGTAATTGATAAAAATTTTCGCTGCGAAAAATCAGTCTAGCTGAGGCCTCGAACCCAAACACAAAAATCTCGAATCCCGCGATCTACTTACCATGCTACAAAACCACGTACCAAAGGTTGAAAATTATTCGATTATAACCTGTGACGGAAACTTTGAGACCTTTTTTCTCAAGCGCTTTATGGCTTTCATATATTTATATATACTAACTATACTTCGATACACGACCGTTCACCGCATTCTGTGACGCCGACCTTGGAACCCCTCCTTGTAAGTGATAATTAATGTTGCTATACATTATTCTATGTCTTGAGAACATACAATAATCTAAAAAATACAGTAAAATTTTCCCATAAATATGTATGCAGTAATTATTAAAAGAATCTTTACTGTATGTTAAGAAACATCGGGATTTTTATAGAAATGGAGTCGGGCCGGACCTGATTTCATTGATTTTTTCACTGGTCGGCCCGGGCCTTTTTTCACTGATTTTTCATTGGGCTGGACCGGGTCGTAAACTGCAAAATCATAAACGGGCCCCTAGGCCTGAGCCTGGAAATTGCGGCCCGTGCAGACCTCTAGTTTGAAGCCTAAAAACTGAAAATTTCTAGTTATATATATTTTTTTTTTTATCTTTTAAAAATCATGAGAAAATTTAATCTTTTTCACTGTCACATAAAACTTCTTCTTTAATAGTTAAATTTTAATCTTTGTATCTGAATATCATGAAGAAATGTTTCAGATATTTTAAAATTTTCAAAGCATTTCCTATCACACAGTTTAAAGAAATTACGATTAATCATACATGCTCAATTTAATCAGTTATTGTCATTCTATAACTTTCTCTTTTTGTTAATAAAAAAATGAAAATTTAAAACTCATAAATCCCCAATAAAATCAATCCCCGAGATTTTTTGGATGGAACAAAATCCTTCCGATGAATAGCAACAGTTCATTTATTTTTGCAATGTTCATATTTTGGAAATCCAAAAGTGGCTACTTTAGGTAGTTTTACAATTACCCTACGAAAGTGTACAATACATTTGTGCACCATTTTAAAAACTCGTAAGCATGAGTGAAACTTCTCACAATGAATTTATAAAACAAATGTTACGTACACATTGAGAAGTCACCGATCCACAACTACGTCATCTGATTAAGTGCCGAAGCTAACGAAAAAGAAAGGCTACCGCGGTGCCTTACGCGTATCTTTTTTTACAGACCGCGGCAGTCACGTGATGCTCGAATGCACCAATGCAGGTGCACGAAAAGAGCAACACGCCACTCTAGCGGTCTGTAAAAAAAGATAAGTGGAATGTACCGCGGTAGCCTGTCTTTTTTTACAGACCTCAAGAGTGACGTGATGCTCTTTTCGTACAATTGCATTGGGGCATTCGAACATCACGTGACTCCAGCGGTCTGTAAAAAAAGATACGCGTAAAGCACCGCGGTAGCCTTCCTTTTTCGTTAGCCTCGATTAAGTGTCGCCAGTCTTGAGGCATTACGTATAGGATGGTATTGGGTCCAGTCCATTCCATTGCGTCAGAAATTTCCAAATATTCCCTTTTTTTTCGGGACACTTACACCAGTGTTCAGAAAGTCAACTGGGGTCTATCCAGATTTTTTTTTTATAATACAGAACTAGATAATTTATAAACACGTTACTATTTGTACCAGCGTATTGTAAAATAATCAATATGATCACAACTCTGCAGTTATTAAAACATGCTCCTAGATTAACATTTTTAAAGATTACTAACTGGAACCTGTCGAGTTTCGACGAAAGGAAATGTTTGAAAAGGAACTGATGCGTTGAATTTATAATAAACTTTAAAACACTAATTACAATAAAGAATCCATCTTACATTGGTTAGTCTAATTCTTAAAACAAATATTATTTTAACCTAATGTTACCAAAATACTATTTCCACAAACTCGAACTTTTCAAATTCTTGAAAAATTAAATTTCATTCGTATACATAATCCGTAACATATAATCAAGATAAGTAATTATGGTGAAGTTATAAAGTTGAGATTCTTATGCTTCGTATTACGGAATACAAAATCAGCAAAATTGATTTCACGTTGGCACAATCATAGATTTTTCTTTACATGAAATCTAAACCTAACGTCATTTTCACCGTCTAAAAAGTTGCATACGTACCTGTCACATCCATATTTACCATTTAAAAAATGTTTTACCTTGCAATAGGTTATTAATAAATATATTTCCAAACTTGAAGTCACTTTGTTAGTTACAGCAGTAGTAGTAAAAGAACAAGAGTTAGACCCCAGCAGGCTAAATGCTAATGGAGCCGGAGCCGGAAGTCGCAGGTGTGGATAACAGACATGTTGAGACAGGAAGTTCTGCGAACGGTGAAGGTCACCGGAAGTCGCAGGTGTGGATAACAAACAGGTTGAGACAGGAAGTAAGACCGGAAGTGAATGCGATAAGAGGGGAGGGCTTATTTTTAGGGGGCTTAATTTTTTTTGCAGGAAAATAAAGGGTTTTAATCAGGTTCTTTCTTGAAAGGGATTTTTTTTTTTTTAATTGTGGACCCACCATAACCACCCGCTATGAAAACAATTCATAACACCACAATTATTATTCTTTCCCAATCTGCCTATTCTTTTACACCAGTCATCTGCGAGAGACCTGTAACGAAATAAAAGGTTTAATTATTATTATGTTTAAGCAAGAGTTGTGTCATACGGGAAATCAGATGTGTGACGTCTGCTAAAGTTGTAGAGTTTCTATGAGGAATTCCAGCTTCACGGAACCTAGAAAAAAAAAAAAAAAAAAAACAAGTCTTGCTTGATGTATGTGATAGCTAAAGGCCCCCCAACCTATACAAAATTTTAAATAATTTTATATAGGTTGTATTATCTGACTAAGCAGGGGTCGCATGGCCGCCACACCACTCATTGTTGCCTTCGATTCACATACAACAAACAATACTTTTTGTATTTCGCGCTCGTCGACCTAACTGTTCAGAGTTTAACATGAAATTTACTTATAATTCACCTGTAAAAGAAATATTTATGTGCTACCTTTCGCGCTCGTCGACCTAACTGTTCAGAGTTTAACATGAGATTTACTTATAATTCACCTGTAAAAGAATTTTTTTTTTTCATTCTTTAAACATTAACTTAAATGTGAATGAGATTAAAATAGATGTGAGGGCTAAATTTTTAGAGAGTTAAAATGAAAATTCACTAAGAGTTGCTAAATAAAAGAAGATGATCGACTTTGACAGCATTTTTCTAAAAGTTTATTTATCGAAAAAGGAATCATACGTTTCGATTATATTTGTTAACTATTATAGTTTAACATTAAAAAGCAAGTAGACATTTACCTTTCGCACTCGTCGACCTAACCGTTCGGAATTTTCTTCGAACTCATTATTTTTGACTTTATAAAAGTTTAATATAAAAAATTATTCTTTAAGTATTAACTGAAATGAGATTAAAATAGATGTAATGGCTAAATTTTTAAGGATTTAAAATGAAAATTGTGATAGCCATGTAAATAAAAGTAATGTGATTACTTTATAAAAATCTAACACGAAAAAAGCTGGTAGACGTTTACCTTTCGCACTCGTCGACCTAACCGTTCGGAATTTTGTTTAAACTTCTCTCGAGTTCGTCGACATAACCGTTCAGAGTTTTCGTCGAAATCCGGATATATATTAACTTACAATAGCTAACTTTTTTAAGGGAAGTTTAAATAACATATTTCCCAAAGTGTCTTACAAACATTTCAGAATTTATACACACATAAGCACCTCGCCTATAGGTGCAAGGTTCTGACTTTAAAGCTACTAGATGTTGAAATTTAAACTTCTTGCGCTCGGCGACCTAACCGTTCAGAGTTTTTTTTTTCAAACCTTGTGTCAATACGTGTTAGGAACCCTTAGAAAGACCTACATGGAGGCACTTATCCCTAATATAGATAATCAACCCTAAACTAACCAGTTACAACACACAAGACATAATCATTACATTCAGTTAATAAGTGATTTGACATGCAAAATATTAGATATAAAAACATACAATATGATATATACAAAACAATTTTAAAGATTTTTTTCCCTTTCATATGAACAATTTTTAGCAATAATTTAACTTGAGAGCAGGTATTTGTTTAGAGTTATACGATTATAATAAATTTTCATTAGATTTGACATTATACAGCCAACATTTAAAAAAAGAGAACGACATCTAGTTTTTTTAACGTCACATATTGGAATTATTAACCTATTTTAGTTAAAAGTATGATACTTAAGTGATTTTATTTGAAAAATCAATACAACATTTTAAAAGCAGTCGAAAGATTTTTGCTTTTGAAAAATAACTAACAGAATTTTAATTTTTTAAGCATTGGGTAGATGACACTAACTTTAAATTAATTTTTAATAGGTCACTTTAAATAAAATACATATTTTTTATTATTATTAAAGAAATATAAACTACTCACACATTATTATGCTGCATTTTAACATAACTGAAATACTACAACCTTTCTGCTGACATGTGGTCACAGAATAAATCTTTTCGTAGGATGCAAGATAAGATAAGATAATATCACGTAATGATTTAATAAACGCGATTCGTTATGCATATTTTAAAACAGGAAATACATCCGTCAGATAACATTACTTTGTTTATATGAAGTGACCAAATACAAATTTTGCTGATAAGATTAATTTAATTTCGAAAATATTATTGACAGAACATTCAAATTTTACACAATATTTTTAAAAATTTAAATAAGGGAAATCAGAAAATTGTACACGATATTTTAAAAAATAAATAAATTAGGGAAGTTACAAAATGTTGTACACTCTTTTATTTAGAAAAAGAGAGCGGGTATTTTGTTTTGAGTTATACGATTAAAATAAATTTTCATTATATTTGATTTTACACAACCAACATTTTCAAAAAAGAGAATGGAATCTAGTTTTTATAAATTAACGTACTTCAATTTTTCAAATACTTAACACTCCCTCTTTTGCTAGACTTTATACACATAAGACATAAAAGGTGTTTTCGAATACATCATTTAGAAATTAAGCGACTTGATAAGTAAAACATTATTTATAAAAGCAATAGATACGAAAGTAATAAAGATTTTTACTTACAAATGTACGAACTTCTGATAGGTAAGACTTTCTTAATCACTGTGCAAGAATTAAGTGGTGATTAAACTTATAACATTATATGATGAAATAATCACGTGACGTATTTTTAAACCAATAAAATGTCAGTATTTTTAAACTAATACAAAGTTAGTATTTTTACACGAGCGCCCTCTTTCATTATATAAATTTCAATGAAACGAGTTCATAACATTCTACTGCGACCTGATATCGTTGTAATAGGTTGTATTTTTCGTTAAGTTAGTTTTCATTTAAATTATTATGGAACGAGTTATGAATTCTTATGTTGGTGATGTAACCAACTTGGAGTGTCAGCACTCATCACCAGAGTTAAATAATCAAGAGATGGATTCTACACTTTTATCTAAACAAGGACCCGTTTCGAATTGTGAAGTGAAACCCACCTCATCAGGACTAAAGAAACAGAAGTTACCTCATGTGTGTAAGATGTGTAACAAGGCATTTCCTCGAAAAGTTAACTTAGTGTTTCATATGAAATGTCATTTAAAGGAAAAGTCTTTTCGTTGTGAGGTGTGTGCTGAAGTTTTTTCGCGAAAGAGTGATTTACGTATGCATCAAAAGATTCACAAATCACCCAAACAATACAAGTGTGGGGATTGCAACGAACTGTTTTCAATAATGTATGATTTATTAATTCACAAGAAGATCCATAAGACTCATAAACAACATTCATGTATAAAGTGTAGCGAAATGTTTGATTGTGAATCAGATTTAGTACAACATTGTGATACTTTTCATAAAGCTGTGAAATCACCCTATTCAAAAGATTTGTTATTTGAAAAAGTGAAGCATTTTAAAAGACAAAATGATGTGCGAAATATTTTTACTAAAACTATCATTGTATCCAATGAGATGAATCAAAAAGACTTTCATTCATTTTTTAACAGTATTCGAACGGATGTTTTAAACGAATTAAATTATCAATTGCAAATGAAAAAGTCAATAAAATGGTATGCAGCCGTTAAAGTGGATGTCTGTCGTGAATCACAGGATGGTAACTTAGAGAGAGCAACCCCCTTTTTCCTTTCCAAAAGTGAACTGGAATTAACAGACCAAAACATACAAGTGCATGTTGAGAATGCCTTTCTAAAGTTGTACAACGGCTTTGAAGATTTTACAGAACGTGTGTTTAATTGGACATTACAAAAAATTTTAAAATTAGAATTGATTACAGCTCAATATGACAGTCTAATTTGATTTGTATTATTTTAGATGAATAATAAATAGTTTGGTTGTGAAAAAAGTGTTATGTGTTTTCTCAAGCTTACACTGTGTGATGTTTGAACTAATGATGTATATTTCAATTGACTTAGACAAAATAGGAGTGTGTGTGTGTTGACATTTAAAAAGATTTTAACATGAGATAAGAGAGTTATAATAAAAATTGACTCACCTAAAATTTTTTCAAGATAGTCTATCTACGTTTCCAATCTAAACTTGTTATCAGCTTGCTATATGCATGTTTGAGTGACTCATTTTTACCTGTGTCGAACTGTCTGTTGGGAAAATGATTGCCATTTTTAACACGTGTAGACGATTTTTACCCGGAAGCTGTTTGTACTATTAAATTTCAGATATCACCCATTTTTCTACAACATCTAAATATTTTAATGTATTTTCACTTGTATATTGGAAACTTGGGATTATCGCCTTTATATCGGAACATGGAAGATAGAAAAAATAATAACTTTACACTGAGACAATATTTTAATCTAACAAAAATAGACTTAACGCATTGTTAGAGATTTTGGAAAAATATATAGTTGGTTAAAAATTTTTGAAAATTTAACATAAAGTAACAAATTTTAAAAAATAAACATTTCGATAAATGAAAAAAATTAAATTTTGGTAAATTTTACACTTAGACAATACTTCAAACTAAGAAAAATAATAACTTTACACTTATACAATATTTTCAACTAAGGAAAATTAATAACTTATCACATTGTTAAAGTTTTTTTTAAACAACACAACATTTTCAAAGCAGTGGAAATTGCATACCTGTAAAAAATTCAACTTAGTGGAATTTAATAGTGAAATTTTTAATCTCACTCAATTAAAAAATAAAACTTTATAAAATTTTCACCTTTTTTAAAATAAACAACTGTTAAACATTTTGAATGTCTTAGACAAAGTAGGAATAAATTTGTTAAAATTCTATAAAACATGAAAAATTTCATAACTTTTAAAGGAAATTTTATTTATGGTGAAATAAACTCGAGGTATTTATTATATGTTACTTAAACTACAAGAGAATTGATTGAAAATGTGTTACTTTTAATCACTCACAAGATAAGACATGATGTTAGGAATTATATATGGGGTTTTCCCCCACACATGACGTCACTGGTAACATATTTACTGATCAAGTCATAAAATTATAGTTTAAAGTAGGTTTTTGAGCACGAAGTTTAGATTTAAGATATTTGAGAAATATAAACTACAACTTTGACTACTTTTTGAAATTTCCCCCTACATAAGAAAAAGGACATAGGAAAATAAATTGAAAAGTCGTATTTGAATGGAATCGAATTATTATCCTTTCACTTAACAGCTGAATGCGTTGGCAATTACACCACAAAGGTACTGATTGAATATATTGTGTTTCTTTTTTAAGGCTAAATTGATTTAATATTCAAATTATTTCTTAATGTTACACTTAAAAACAATAAATTTAATTAGCATTCAAAAAGCAAACGATCACATTATTGTATAAATCAAATGTTTTAAAAGTCACGAGTTAAAATTTGAAATGACTTAGAATTTAATTAGAATTTAGATGTGAACCTTTTAAAATGAAATAATAGTTTTTTTTGTATCGCCCTCTATCGGTGGGTAATAGAATTAAGAGATAATTAAAAGTTTTAACTTGAATTCGAACCCACAACCAAAATTATTTTTCGGTTTTATAATTTAGGGTAGGTTTAACTGAGCAAGCCATGATATAACAGTATTTATAGACGATTTAAGATATTCGATAAAGGAAATCATCTAAATTTCTAATTTAATTGAAGGGTTTACTGCTTAAAGTACTACAAAATGAGTACAACACGATGCATAGTTTTTTAATTAATTATATTTTTCGAAAGGTTAAATTGAATTATTGATAAACTTAGGATTTATGTTTAAAGTGAATAAATTTGATATGTTAGGTTCACTTAATAACAGAGAGTTGAATAAGTTATTTTTAATAAAAACAAAGTTTACTAAAAGTTTTTAAAGTTAAAAAAAATGTAAGTTACGTTAAAAAAGTTAACAAAAATATAGTTTTAAAAAATTTAAAGTTTACAAAAAGTTTAAAAATCTTTAAGTAAATCAAAATTAACTTTTTAATTTTAACTAATGAGAGACTATAATCTAACTGTTTATCCTTGTAACCAACTGGTGCATATCAAGTATCTGCACATGTGCAGTAAAAACATACACTAACTTGAGTCCGATTTTAAATTATTTGCTAATTTTTATACAGCTCGATTACCTTTCAGAAACAAAACAGAATGAAATACTTACCAAAAAACACGTCAACGTCTTATACTTACTTTCACTTAACTAATCTTTCTACATTAGCTTTGCTAGGGGGCGCTGCAATCGCCGCTAGAGGCGCTACTAGTTTCCGGTTTGTGATGTAGTTTCCGGTTTGCGATAAGAACAAGGTTAAAATAAAACCCGCGTGCATTCAGTTGGTGTTGTTTACCTGTACCTTGTTAAAAGCCGTTTGCCTTCTCTTGGTCACTCGCTTGTCCAGACTTGTTTATGTGCTGCACGCCTGTTTTGCTGACTCATCTCTTGCTTTAACTGTTTGGACTTGTCTGATGTCAACTATCTCAGGTCTTTTGTCATAGCTTGAATGTACTTTATGTCGATCACTTTAATATAAAAGTTATGTCCCAACTTACTTAAACTTTGATAAAAATATTATTTATTTATAAATTATATCAAATTCTTATTTTTCTAACACATTTACTAAGTCACTTTAGTTCAAAAATATGGTAAAGCCCGATTTTAAATTGAAGTTTAGGATAAATTCCCCAAATTTTGTAACATTTTAGCACTAATAAGAAATATTGTAAACACCCTGTACATAAAAAATAATATTAAATTCTCAAATTTTGTAACATTTTAGCACTAATAATAAATATTGTAAACACCCTGTACATACAAGTTTTGTAAAAATAATATTACTTATAGCTAACTCGTTTAGTCGCATGATAAGAACCTTCAATATCGCTAAAATCAATGTTAAACGAAAATGCAACCATAGGTTTTACCGTCTAATTACATGTCTTTACATATTATTTTAAAATGTAAAGCATTATATCTGAACGAATGATATAAGAAAAAGTTAGAATAGATCACATAAAATATTTTAAATTTATAAATTTAAATTAAAATACTTTAAAAATTCTTAAATATTCTTATTTAAAAATATTTTATTTTTAATTTAAATTTATAAATTTAAAATATTTTACTAAGTTTAAAAAACATGGTGAATCGATTGTCGAGTCTTGTAACCTTGTAAGTGTGTGTTTGCATATAAGTTTTTTTAATAACAAAAATATGTGATCTAGATGGAAACTAGTAGCGCCTCTAGCGGCGATTGCAGCGCCCCCTAGCAAAGCTAATGTAGAAAGATTAGTTAAGTGAAAGTAAGTATAAGACGTTGACGTGTTTTTTGGTAAGTATTTCATTCTGTTTTGTTTCTGAAAGGTAATCGAGCTGTATAAAAATTAGCAAATAATTTAAAATCGGACTCAAGTTAGTGTATGTTTTTACTGCACATGTGCAGATACTTGATATGCACCAGTTGGTTACAAGGATAAACAGTTAGATTATAGTCTCTCATTAGTTAAAATTAAAAAGTTAATTTTGATTTACTTAAAGATTTTTAAACTTTTTGTAAACTTTAAATTTTTTAAAACTATATTTTTGTTAACTTTTTTAACGTAACTTACATTTTTTTTAACTTTAAAAACTTTTAGTAAACTTTATTTTTATTAAAAATAACTTATTCAACTCTCTGTTATTAAGTGAACCTAACATATCAAATTTATTCACTTTAAACATAAATCCTAAGTTTATCAATAATTCAATTTAACCTTTCGAAAAATATAATTAATTAAAAAACTATGCATCGTGTTGTACTCATTTTGTAGTACTTTAAGCAGTAAACCCTTCAATTAAATTAGAAATTTAGATGATTTCCTTTATCGAATATCTTAAATCGTCTATAAATACTGTTATATCATGGCTTGCTCAGTTAAACCTACCCTAAATTATAAAACCGAAAAATAATTTTGGTTGTGGGTTCGAATTCAAGTTAAAACTTTTAATTATCTCTTAATTCTATTACCCACCGATAGAGGGCGATACAAAAAAAACTATTATTTCATTTTAAAAGGTTCACATCTAAATTCTAATTAAATTCTAAGTCATTTCAAATTTTAACTCGTGACTTTTAAAACATTTGATTTATACAATAATGTGATCGTTTGCTTTTTGAATGCTAATTAAATTTATTGTTTTTAAGTGTAACATTAAGAAATAATTTGAATATTAAATCAATTTAGCCTTAAAAAAGAAACACAATATATTCAATCAGTACCTTTGTGGTGTAATTGCCAACGCATTCAGCTGTTAAGTGAAAGGATAATAATTCGATTCCATTCAAATACGACTTTTCAATTTATTTTCCTATGTCCTTTTTCTTATGTAGGGGGAAATTTCAAAAAGTAGTCAAAGTTGTAGTTTATATTTCTCAAATATCTTAAATCTAAACTTCGTGCTCAAAAACCTACTTTAAACTATAATTTTATGACTTGATCAGTAAATATGTTACCAGTGACGTCATGTGTGGGGGAAAACCCCATATATAATTCCTAACATCATGTCTTATCTTGTGAGTGATTAAAAGTAACACATTTTCAATCAATTCTCTTGTAGTTTAAGTAACATATAATAAATACCTCGAGTTTATTTCACCATAAATAAAATTTCCTTTAAAAGTTATGAAATTTTTCATGTTTTATAGAATTTTAACAAATTTATTCCTACTTTGTCTAAGACATTCAAAATGTTTAACAGTTGTTTATTTTAAAAAAGGTGAAAATTTTATAAAGTTTTATTTTTTAATTGAGTGAGATTAAAAATTTCACTATTAAATTCCACTAAGTTGAATTTTTTACAGGTATGCAATTTCCACTGCTTTGAAAATGTTGTGTTGTTTAAAAAAAACTTTAACAATGTGATAAGTTATTAATTTTCCTTAGTTGAAAATATTGTATAAGTGTAAAGTTATTATTTTTCTTAGTTTGAAGTATTGTCTAAGTGTAAAATTTACCAAAATTTAATTTTTTTCATTTATCGAAATGTTTATTTTTTAAAATTTGTTACTTTATGTTAAATTTTCAAAAATTTTTAACCAACTATATATTTTTCCAAAATCTCTAACAATGTGTTAAGTCTATTTTTGTTAGATTAAAATATTGTCTCAGTGTAAAGTTATTATTTTTTCTATCTTCCATGTTCCGATATAAAGGCGATAATCCCAAGTTTCCAATATACAAGTGAAAATACATTAAAATATTTAGATGTTGTAGAAAAATGGGTGATATCTGAAATTTAATAGTACAAACAGCTTCCGGGTAAAAATCGTCTACACGTGTTAAAAATGGCAATCATTTTCCCAACAGACAGTTCGACACAGGTAAAAATGAGTCACTCAAACATGCATATAGCAAGCTGATAACAAGTTTAGATTGGAAACGTAGATAGACTATCTTGAAAAAATTTTAGGTGAGTCAATTTTTATTATAACTCTCTTATCTCATGTTAAAATCTTTTTAAATGTCAACACACACACACTCCTATTTTGTCTAAGTCAATTGAAATATACATCATTAGTTCAAACATCACACAGTGTAAGCTTGAGAAAACACATAACACTTTTTTCACAACCAAACTATTTATTATTCATCTAAAATAATACAAATCAAATTAGACTGTCATATTGAGCTGTAATCAATTCTAATTTTAAAATTTTTTGTAATGTCCAATTAAACACACGTTCTGTAAAATCTTCAAAGCCGTTGTACAACTTTAGAAAGGCATTCTCAACATGCACTTGTATGTTTTGGTCTGTTAATTCCAGTTCACTTTTGGAAAGGAAAAAGGGGGTTGCTCTCTCTAAGTTACCATCCTGTGATTCACGACAGACATCCACTTTAACGGCTGCATACCATTTTATTGACTTTTTCATTTGCAATTGATAATTTAATTCGTTTAAAACATCCGTTCGAATACTGTTAAAAAATGAATGAAAGTCTTTTTGATTCATCTCATTGGATACAATGATAGTTTTAGTAAAAATATTTCGCACATCATTTTGTCTTTTAAAATGCTTCACTTTTTCAAATAACAAATCTTTTGAATAGGGTGATTTCACAGCTTTATGAAAAGTATCACAATGTTGTACTAAATCTGATTCACAATCAAACATTTCGCTACACTTTATACATGAATGTTGTTTATGAGTCTTATGGATCTTCTTGTGAATTAATAAATCATACATTATTGAAAACAGTTCGTTGCAATCCCCACACTTGTATTGTTTGGGTGATTTGTGAATCTTTTGATGCATACGTAAATCACTCTTTCGCGAAAAAACTTCAGCACACACCTCACAACGAAAAGACTTTTCCTTTAAATGACATTTCATATGAAACACTAAGTTAACTTTTCGAGGAAATGCCTTGTTACACATCTTACACACATGAGGTAACTTCTGTTTCTTTAGTCCTGATGAGGTGGGTTTCACTTCACAATTCGAAACGGGTCCTTGTTTAGATAAAAGTGTAGAATCCATCTCTTGATTATTTAACTCTGGTGATGAGTGCTGACACTCCAAGTTGGTTACATCACCAACATAAGAATTCATAACTCGTTCCATAATAATTTAAATGAAAACTAACTTAACGAAAAATACAACCTATTACAACGATATCAGGTCGCAGTAGAATGTTATGAACTCGTTTCATTGAAATTTATATAATGAAAGAGGGCGCTCGTGTAAAAATACTAACTTTGTATTAGTTTAAAAATACTGACATTTTATTGGTTTAAAAATACGTCACGTGATTATTTCATCATATAATGTTATAAGTTTAATCACCACTTAATTCTTGCACAGTGATTAAGAAAGTCTTACCTATCAGAAGTTCGTACATTTGTAAGTAAAAATCTTTATTACTTTCGTATCTATTGCTTTTATAAATAATGTTTTACTTATCAAGTCGCTTAATTTCTAAATGATGTATTCGAAAACACCTTTTATGTCTTATGTGTATAAAGTCTAGCAAAAGAGGGAGTGTTAAGTATTTGAAAAATTGAAGTACGTTAATTTATAAAAACTAGATTCCATTCTCTTTTTTGAAAATGTTGGTTGTGTAAAATCAAATATAATGAAAATTTATTTTAATCGTATAACTCAAAACAAAATACCCGCTCTCTTTTTCTAAATAAAAGAGTGTACAACATTTTGTAACTTCCCTAATTTATTTATTTTTTAAAATATCGTGTACAATTTTCTGATTTCCCTTATTTAAATTTTTAAAAATATTGTGTAAAATTTGAATGTTCTGTCAATAATATTTTCGAAATTAAATTAATCTTATCAGCAAAATTTGTATTTGGTCACTTCATATAAACAAAGTAATGTTATCTGACGGATGTATTTCCTGTTTTAAAATATGCATAACGAATCGCGTTTATTAAATCATTACGTGATATTATCTTATCTTATCTTGCATCCTACGAAAAGATTTATTCTGTGACCACATGTCAGCAGAAAGGTTGTAGTATTTCAGTTATGTTAAAATGCAGCATAATAATGTGTGAGTAGTTTATATTTCTTTAATAATAATAAAAAATATGTATTTTATTTAAAGTGACCTATTAAAAATTAATTTAAAGTTAGTGTCATCTACCCAATGCTTAAAAAATTAAAATTCTGTTAGTTATTTTTCAAAAGCAAAAATCTTTCGACTGCTTTTAAAATGTTGTATTGATTTTTCAAATAAAATCACTTAAGTATCATACTTTTAACTAAAATAGGTTAATAATTCCAATATGTGACGTTAAAAAAACTAGATGTCGTTCTCTTTTTTTAAATGTTGGCTGTATAATGTCAAATCTAATGAAAATTTATTATAATCGTATAACTCTAAACAAATACCTGCTCTCAAGTTAAATTATTGCTAAAAATTGTTCATATGAAAGGGAAAAAAATCTTTAAAATTGTTTTGTATATATCATATTGTATGTTTTTATATCTAATATTTTGCATGTCAAATCACTTATTAACTGAATGTAATGATTATGTCTTGTGTGTTGTAACTGGTTAGTTTAGGGTTGATTATCTATATTAGGGATAAGTGCCTCCATGTAGGTCTTTCTAAGGGTTCCTAACACGTATTGACACAAGGTTTGAAAAAAAAAAACTCTGAACGGTTAGGTCGCCGAGCGCAAGAAGTTTAAATTTCAACATCTAGTAGCTTTAAAGTCAGAACCTTGCACCTATAGGCGAGGTGCTTATGTGTGTATAAATTCTGAAATGTTTGTAAGACACTTTGGGAAATATGTTATTTAAACTTCCCTTAAAAAAGTTAGCTATTGTAAGTTAATATATATCCGGATTTCGACGAAAACTCTGAACGGTTATGTCAACGAACTCGAGAGAAGTTTAAACAAAATTCCGAACGGTTAGGTCGACGAGTGCGAAAGGTAAACGTCTACCAGCTTTTTTCGTGTTAGATTTTTATAAAGTAATCACATTACTTTTATTTACATGGCTATCACAATTTTCATTTTAAATCCTTAAAAATTTAGCCATTACATCTATTTTAATCTCATTTCAGTTAATACTTAAAGAATAATTTTTTATATTAAACTTTTATAAAGTCAAAAATAATGAGTTCGAAGAAAATTCCGAACGGTTAGGTCGACGAGTGCGAAAGGTAAATGTCTACATGCTTTTTAATGTTAAACTATAATAGTTAACAAATATAATCGAAACGTATGATTCCTTTTTCGATAAATAAACTTTTAGAAAAATGCTGTCAAAGTCGATCATCTTCTTTTATTTAGCAACTCTTAGTGAATTTTCATTTTAACTCTCTAAAAATTTAGCCCTCACATCTATTTTAATCTCATTCACATTTAAGTTAATGTTTAAAGAATGAAAAAAAAAATTCTTTTACAGGTGAATTATAAGTAAATCTCATGTTAAACTCTGAACAGTTAGGTCGACGAGCGCGAAAGGTAGCACATAAATATTTCTTTTACAGGTGAATTATAAGTAAATTTCATGTTAAACTCTGAACAGTTAGGTCGACGAGCGCGAAATACAAAAAGTATTGTTTGTTGTATGTGAATCGAAGGCAACAATGAGTGGTGTGGCGGCCATGCGACCCCTGCTTAGTCAGATAATACAACCTATATAAAATTATTTAAAATTTTGTATAGGTTGGGGGGCCTTTAGCTATCACATACATCAAGCAAGACTTGTTTTTTTTTTTTTTTTTTTTTTTTTTTCTAGGTTCCGTGAAGCTGGAATTCCTCATAGAAACTCTACAACTTTAGCAGACGTCACACATCTGATTTCCCGTATGACACAACTCTTGCTTAAACATAATAATAATTAAACCTTTTATTTCGTTACAGGTCTCTCGCAGATGACTGGTGTAAAAGAATAGGCAGATTGGGAAAGAATAATAATTGTGGTGTTATGAATTGTTTTCATAGCGGGTGGTTATGGTGGGTCCACAATTAAAAAAAAAAAAATCCCTTTCAAGAAAGAACCTGATTAAAACCCTTTATTTTCCTGCAAAAAAAATTAAGCCCCCCTAAAAATAAGCCCTCCCCTCTTATCGCATTCACTTCCGGTCTTACTTCCTGTCTCAACCTGTTTGTTATCCACACCTGCGACTTCCGGTGACCTTCACCGTTCGCAGAACTTCCTGTCTCAACATGTCTGTTATCCACACCTGCGACTTCCGGCTCCGGCTCCATTAGCATTTAGCCTGCTGGGGTCTAACTCTTGTTCTTCTACTACTTACAGCTTTCCATGTGAACATTCGCAATATTGACTTGAAGTTCTAATGTCCGTACCGACGAGTAAAAATTCCAGAAATTTATATCTATTTAGACGCATTCGTAGTAAAATATTTAGTTTTATCAAAAAAATTGTGAGTTTTCTTTTAAATATGACATCATTTTCACTCACAGAAGTGTTTCGCCTAGCTTCTCAAACTCAGTATTAGCGGAATGAAAAATATTAAATGTCAGATCTTTATGAGGGAAAATGCGTTTTTTTTTAAAGCGTTACGTCATTTTCTTTTCACATTTTTATAAATATTATTTTTAATTGTAATGAGAAAATGTTAAATGGAAGTTATCCAATTCCAACCATTTTGAATAAATTTCATTAAAAAGCTTTTCAAATAAAAATTAAAATATACGAGTGATGTTCAATAAGTAATAAGACTAAAATTATAAAAAAATATGGAATACCTTTAATCGTCATCATTTACATGGTCTTTTTCAAAATATCTACCGCGGCACGTAATGCATTTATCCCAACGTTCTGTCCACTTTTTAAAAACATGTAAAAGTCCGTTTTTTCAGAGCTTTTTCTAAACCCTCTCGGCAGCCTTAACACATGCTTTGTTGCTTGCAAAATGTTTGCCTCGTAATGTTTGCGCCGCTGGTTTCTTAAGTTGAGGAAACAGCCAGAAATCACATGGAGCGAGATCAGGATTATATGGAGGGTGTGGTAAAACCTCTACGCTGTTCTGCTGCAAAACATCCTGTACGCAACGTGCAATATGTGGTCGAGCATTGTCATGATGCAATAGGAAGCCATTTCGCCATTCTGCGGTCCTCCTTGATGATAACCGCTGCTGTGTTAATCATTGTCTTTGTGATGGATGTTGAAGGTCGTCCCTCACGTTCAGTATCTTCCACATTGTGCCTTCCTTCCTTTACAGCTTATGCCAGCGAAAAATACTTGCACTCGACATTGCTTCATCGTTGAAATCTTTACGTATCATGTCAAAGGTCTCCGATGCTGATTTTTGCAGACGAACGCAAAATTTAATCGCATAGCGTTGTTCCATCGATGCTTCCATTTCGACAACTGGCCGCTCTCGTAGGCGCCCGCAAACACGCTTCAGTTAAATCACGTGATACTCAGGAACATGTGGAGAACCTGGACATAGTAAGAGAAGCGTCATGAGTTTAAATACGCATGCTCTGTGGAAGAAAAATGGCGGCTGGACGAAAATCTCGTCCAAATTGTCGCAAACCCCATTTTCCACGCTTGGCGCGTATTCGCGCTTTGACTATTTTTATTATTATTTTAATGCGCGTTTTTTAGAAACGAAACAAGGTAAATAAAACAATTTTTCTTCTTTTTTATGACGAATCTGTTGTAAAAAGTGGATAATTTTCTGTTTTTGTCGATATTATGTCAAAAGTTTCACTAAGTGCAAGTTACCTATTTATAACATATTTAATATTTTAATTAAATTGGTTATTTAGAATATAACAATAAATATTTATTTATTAGTTTTCTAATTAAACTTTTTTGTAAAAGAATAGCGAATGAAATGAAATCGCTTATCTGATTGCATTGCACCGCTGAAATTACTGTGTATTTGCGGATGAATTTAACTTCAAGAATATGTTAGGAAGTTATGAAATATTTAGAAAATTGGGAGGGGGGGGAGGGAGCAGTTGTATTTTATTTATTTTGGTTGTCTCCACCATTAATTTACTTTTTCGGCTCTCAAAGAAAATATTTCTCACCTCTGAACAACGCGAAAATTTCCTGACACATTTTCTGACTCATTTTTAAACATAAAAACATTATACTTGGAGGCATGGTTATTGAAATGATTTGTAATAGAACAGTTTTTATTTACCAATAAATGAATTGCATCTGGAGTTATAAACGATAGCTTTTTTTTTTTTTTTTTTTTTTTTTTTTTTTTTTTTTTAACTTTTCTGCGATGTTGCATCAGGAAATTCAGTTCAATGCATGAATTTTGACAGCATTTTTAAAAAATCTTCTGCCTTTACCGAAAAACGAAAAATCAGTTCGATTACATAGTTTCTGAATAAGACAACCTGCCAATTTAATACGTTTGCAAACAAAAATGAATTTAAAAATGTGTCAGAAAGTAGCCAGTTTGAATTTGAGAAAAGCCTAGGCTACCAAAGCGAGAGGCAAGTAGTTCACTGAAAATAAAATACTTAAAAATACATAATAGACATTACACAAATTTTGACAACTATTTTTATTTTTACCATTTTTGAAAACTCTGCAATTAAATTAATTTTTAATAAGTTTTGAAATAGCCAAATCTAACTTTGCTCATGCTAACAATTTTCTAATATTCCTTGCGTTTATGGAGAGGTGGAAACACGCATTTTTATTCAGGAAACGTTTACCTTTATTCTAAATACGATTGCTTACTTTGAATTTAGCACTTAATAAAAGCAATACTATAAATATTATCTAAATATATAATAAATTTGAATTTCTTTTTTCCCAAACAATTGAAAAATTTTAATTTATTTCCTACATTCCTGAAATGCATAAGGGAAAAAAAGAGACAGAGAGAAAATCTATGTATGTATATTGCTCATCTCCATATCTAATAAATGAATTTAAAAATATGTAAATATATATATTTCATGATTTCATTTTTATACATAAATGCGTGATATTTGCAAATAAGCAAGCATGAAATTTTATTTTCCAGCTCTTTACAATCGAATAGCGTTTTTCGTTTGCCTGTAAATCTACTACATATTAAATTATAATGACGGCTGATGCAGAGATTTATATGTTGAATGGGGAGGACGAATTCAAATCTTTTTTTTTTTTTTAGCTGTAACATTTTTTTAAAATGGCTCTATTTGGAATTGTGCAGTAACAATATATATATTCTTCTAAATTAGCACCAACCAAAATTTCCACCTTTAATCCTCTTAGACACTCCCCCCTCCCCCAGCATCACTTATAATTAAAAATTATAAAATCCTAACTTAATATACATATATACCCATCTTCCCCATATTCTTTTGAATTTGTGTGCGTATTTTGTGTATGAAGTATCAAACTTTATTTTATAAAAATGAATAATTTAATAAGTTCATTCTGGTAATTTGATAATTTTATTCTATTAACGTTACAACATAAAAATATTTTTAATGTAATTTTATTTGATGTTATAATTGCATTAAAATATGTGTTTCATTTTAATTATTATAATATAGCCCTTATATATTAAATATTAAAACTTAGTTTCATTAACAAGAATCTATTTAAAAAATTCAAAGTAACTTATAATAAAAAAGTAAATAATAATATATAATAATAATAATAATTCATAATAATTTAAAAAAAAAAAAGAATAAAATAAAGTATTATAATTGTTTCATTAACAAGAATCTATTTCAATTTTAATGCCTGAGGAAGACCACTCGGCTGAGGGCGAACCCAGCTGTTGAGCGTTTAATGTATTCTCCGGCTAGCTCCCCGGCACGCAGGGATTAAACGTGGCAGTACAAAATGGCTGGTCCTGCCGGGCAAAGTCCCACGCGACAGGCGGCAGGAACTAAAGACAAAAAAAAAAAAAAAAAATACAATATAGGGTCTGTCGCTGGAACCAGCGTTCCTACGAGACAGGCAGCGACAAACAGGATGATGGAGAAGGTGCGCCTGCACCAGTTGTACAGTCCGCTTGAAGAATGAATGAGCAGTTCAATAGTATGACTGCACCACTTGTACAGTTCATAGCTGACGGCCCTTTGAAGAGGTGACAGTCTAGGATTTCCACGCGGCAAGGAGCGCCACACATTTGCACTGAAACCCGTGCAGTGTAGGAAGGCTGATATAAAATACTGATATTAAATAAATTGCGCCAGTGATGATGTTGCTGTGCATAAGAGCGGTCCCAATGAAGAGAAGTTAAAAAACATTAAAATTATAAGTGGGAGCTTGTCCCTTAGACTAGAAGCTTGAAGACAAAAAAGTTAGGGGTAAGATTAGGATGAACTTAAGAATTATGAATTAAACTAAGAAAGACAAATTAATAAATAATTTAAGGCTACAACAAATGCAAAGGTTAGGTGAGATTTGAGAGATTGAGTAGAAATTTATAAATTTCTAGTAGCTTATGGTTTAAGACTGGCCTCGTTATTATGTTTATCAGCCAGGATGGTGGCGGAGAGACGGTGAAGATCTGAGGTGCCAAGAAACAGTCAGGGGACAGGTAAAATAGTAATGAGTGGGTTCACCACTGGCCCCACACTCTCACACATCGGTTCTAGATCTTTTAAATTTATATAGATAATTTTTAAAGGGACCATGTCCCGTGAGGAATGCCGTGGTATGTGGAGGCAAGTTGTACATTTCTCTGGAAACTTTGGGAATGAGATTATGAGTATGTCTACCTTTTGTGGAGGTTTTCCAGTAGATTTGCCATGCTGGGATGATTTTATCTTTTAGTTCCCTTCTTATGAAAGAAGGGGGAACTGGAAGGGAGTATTCTATTGTTTCAATTTTTGTTGCTTCCTTTGCCAGGCTGTCAGCTAATTCATTTCCTGTGATGCCGATGTGTGCTGTGACGTGTCCCAGGGTGACCCGATTTAACAGAGTATGTAGGATAATTTTAATTTTTAGAATGAGGGGGTGCTTCGTTCGAAGTGCATGGATTGCCTGAAGACCCGACAGAGTATCACTATAAATTTTGACGTTATCCTGCTTGGGGGATGCAGCTATCCATTCCAAACCCTTCAGAATTGCAAACAGTTCAGCTTGATAAACTGAGTTATCGTCTCCAATTCTGGAGGCCCACTCATGGGTCGACACTCCATTTACCATGGCGCAGAAAGCTGCGGCCACGCCGGTTTCGGTGCGCGACCCATCAGTGTAAATGGTAGGATGCTGCGAGGGTCTGGGACTGTTCTTGGCAATGCATACCTGTAGTTGCGATGTCTCCTCAGCGGGGTGAAGTTGCCAACTTGGAACCTTTCTCTGAATAGTTGTTTGTGGAAAGTATTGCGTGGTTGTTGGTTCAAATTCTAGGTGTAGGATTCTGTTTTTCTGGTGTTCGTATTCTAGTGATACTAGGATTGGAGGTATCCCCATTAGTACTGTGAGTGCGTCCGTTGAGATAGTACTATACCCTCTCACCATTTGCAGCAAGAACATCCTTTGGATCGAAACCAACTTTTCCTTGACTGCCTTGGTGAGATTTCCTCCCCAGACGCCCACACAGTAAAAAAGGATCCGTTCTATGATTGCGTGGTACCAGATTTTTAACATTGCAGGTTTAATTCCCCAAGACTTAGAAGTTAATCTGCGTGCATTGTGTTGATACTTAGTTAATTTTGTCTTGAGGGTGTTGATGTGTTCCGTCCAGCTCCTGTGTTCGTCTATGACGATTCCTAGTAATTTAAAGTGTGTGACATGTGAAACGCTTTTCCCATAAATTCTCATTATGGGTTTGCGCTTAAGCTTCTTGGGTTTTGCGAATGTTAGGGATTGTGTTTTGTCTGTAGAGAGCTGGAGGTGGAGACGTTCCAATGAAAAAAATCAGAGTAGGCAATCATAAGAAATGAATAAAAATCGAAAAAAAAAATTCTAAAATGTTAAAAAAAAAACAACGCGCATCGAACCCGCAATCTCTGCCCTGACAAATGCATGCTTCTGACCATTACACCATATAATCTTACCAACAAACAGCGAAACTACTGTATTAGATTCAAAGCAAGTCATACGAGAATTTGGCACGATCTCAATCCTCGCCAACACCAATTTTGAACACTGACAGCGTAAAAATATTAATAAAAAATACTTGTGATGCGATTCCACAAAAATAACGCAGGGTATATATACACTATACATATAGAAATAAAACTAATCCACGTTTTTCTTATGTATATTAAAATATAATGAGAAAAAGAAATAATGCTCGGGCTGACTGGGTGAAAACGAAACTTCAGGAGGAAAAGAAAATACACTGCTCAAAACAATTAAAGGATATTGCAGTTTTAGGTGGATTTTGTATCTGGGAAACTTTTTAGCTGATTGATACATGGTCGACAGGCATAGTAGGTTATATGAGAATAAATTACACATGTTTGGCAGAAAAAAATGCATTTTATTGCGCATTTGTGTACAAAAGGAAAAAAACACAATTTGTGCATATGAGAAAAAAAGAATAAGAAAAGGTGTTTTCTTCAAAGAAAATCATTTTCAGTAGGGGGTATGGTTTCCACGGGCGGTCAGCAACGTTGAACACCTTTGAGGCATGGACTCAATGAGGCTATTAATGACGAGTTCTGGTATTCTGCCCCACTCTTCCAGAAGAGCTCTTTCCAGTTCTTGGAGAGTTTGTGGGGGTTGTTGGTGGCCAGAAACTCGTCTTCCTAGAGCGTCCCAAACGTGCTTGATTGGATTCATGTCTGGAGAACACGCTGGCCATTCCATTCGAACGATTCCTTCCTCGAAAAGGATATCCTCCACCAGGTTTGCACGATGTGGCCTGCAGTTATCGTCCATTAAAATGAAGTTATCTCCGATTGCTGCAGCGTAAGGGACTACAATAGGTCTGAGGATCTCATCCCTATATCGGCGACCAGTCAGAGCTCCATCTCGAATGATGTAGCAGTCAGTGCGCCCGTCAATGAAGATGCCACCATACACCAACACTCCTCCACCGCCAAATCAGACACTTTCGTGCACGAACGCAGGATTATTCCTACTGCCACGGTCCCTCCAGATGAAAATACGCGTATTATCCGGATGCACAGAAAAACGGGACTCGTTTGAAAACAGAATATTGCTCCATTCATTTCTCCTCCAGTTGACATGCTCGGTTGCCCACTCCCTGCGGTCGCGACGATGCCTTGATGTTAATCTAACACATACCATCGGTCGGCGAGCATACAGACCTACAGCATGGAGCCGGTTTCGGACAGTCTGAGTTGAAATCGTGGTACCTGTAGCCGAGCGAAGGTGTTGTTGGAGAAGAGTAGCGTTCATGTTTCGGTGTCTCCGAGCTGTTAACGCTAAATACCGATCTTCATTGGGCGTTGTTGCCCGTCTACGACCTTGCCCTGGTCTTCGGCCTGCACATCCACTCTCCAAAAAACGGTTCCAGATCCTGGAAATGACACTTTGTGACACTCCAATGGCTTGCGCTATTTCGGCTTGAGTTTGGCCCCCTTCTAACCTACCAACAATTCTCCAAGCTTCTGAATCTGTCAAATGACTTCGCTGAGACATCGTACTCATCGAAACAAAGCAATCACTGAATGCCGATCATCCTTGTCTTCATTCTCTTTTATCCAGTTGAAAGTCAACTTTCATTCGCTGCCGCTGAAGCGACGTTTTTGACGTCGAACTCAAAATTTGCATACTCCACAGTTTGAAAACCAGAAAAATTTGCATTTGTGATTCTCTTCTTCTATTTTCGGCAAAAAAAATTTCGTTGATATATTTATTTTATATAAAACTTCAAATATCCTTTAATTGTTTTGAGCAGTGTATTTTCAACAGAAAATTGCGAAATTCTTAGAAAAACTTTTGTTTATATCCATAATATAAAAATCCCTGAACCTGAAAATCGGCGTTAAAAATCTAAACAAACATGAAAATATTACGAATGATATGGATTTATAAACTCTGTATTTTTGCCCTGTATAAAGTCTATGGTAGCGCTGCAGTCGATAGCCGCGGCGGTTAAAAAGTGCTTTGGACGAATCAGAGTTTATTGCCACTCATGACGCTTCTCTTACTTGTCCAGGTGCTCTAGGAACATGAGCCTGTACACGCCATCTATCGGTAGCTTTTGTTAATACAGACAACAACCTTTTTTATGCCACAGAAATCAACATTCCGATGAGTGGTTTCGCGGCAGTAAAATTAGTCTTATTACTTATTGAACAGCCTACGTACAAATGGGAATATTTTATAAAATAGCAAGTGCGGGCACGTCTACAAATGAACATCTTTCATTAGAAAAAAAATAGTAAAATTGGTTTAGTTGAAAGCTCAGAGCACAAAAAACAGCCTTGTGTTTAAATGTATAGATTGAACGATACGTGCGATATTAAACTTATATGATAGTGTTTGGACTAATAATTACTTTAAAAATATATATAAAGTGATTGAGAATATCTGTATATTCAGCGTCAAATTTAAAACACATTAATCAAGAAAAAAATTATGCATAATTTGATTAAATACTTTTCTTCAAATGCAGTATTGAAAACGATACCAAGATATGTTTTCATATGACATTTTCGTTTTAGTACTAAATCTTTACTTAGATGGTTTATTTTTTTTATAAAGGTTTTATATTTGGTAAAAAAAAGTACTTCAAGGAAAATAGTGAAATTCTGTAATTTTTCTTTATTTCTTTAGTCGATGCTTTCTCATAAAGTTTGACAACCTTTCGACAAGTTAAAAGGTTTTTTCTTGTTTTAAAAACACTACTAAAAGAGAGGTAGTTTGAAAGTCCTTTTTTTCCCCTTTCAGATAATCTTCTTTCTTAGAGGATATCATTTTCTTCAGTTGATATTTATCTTATATGACAGAGTGGATATAAGTAAGTATCTGTCTAATTCTATTTTATTGATCTGGAAAAGGTAGAATTTATTTTTTTATCAGTAAAATAAGTTCTTATTTAATCTCATTTACACTTTTTGTTCAGGTATGATGTTCTTCCATTATCACTTTAAAATAAATCTAAATTCTGTAAATTTAATTTTCGGTAAAAAAAGTTATTTGAGATTATGAATATGTATTTCAGTAATTGCTAAAAGGCGTTAAATAAAACAATAACTAAAACAGTATACAAACTGTCTACATGGTTCGGCTTCACAGAAGCCATTTTAAAAGCAAATGAGAATATTCTACAGATGCATATTGGAAGATTGGATTGTGCATCTGTAGAATATTCTCATTTGTCATTTGTCTTAAAATGGCTTCGGTGAAGCCGAAACATGTAGACAGTTCGTATATAAAAAAATTATTTTGTTTTATTTTGCATCTTTTAACAATTAATCCCGCCAAGCAAAACGGCAAAATTGTAAAGTAGTTTTCCCTTTGATTTTTTAAAAATGTTTAAAAAAACGTGGAATTTCATACATGATCTAAAAAAATTTATTTCAAATATAATTATAAACCTTAAGACTATTAATCATTACCTAATGGTTTAAAACTACATTACATTTGTAGAATTATATTTATTTAAATGATACAAATATTGCAGGGAAACCTACAGCATAGTGAACGGATATATCAGTTCACGGCGGTGAGAAGATTAATGACGTATATTATGTCTGAGTATTCGGATTCATTATAGGTTATAAATATATTTTTTCTTTTTACAAAACTGCAGTTTATTGTTATCAAATGAGTACAGTGAACTCTCGTTAAGACGGATAGCCAAGGGGAAGCGCTTTTTGTCCGTATTAACGAGAGTCCATTATAACAGGAGTTCACAAATTTGAAGTTTTACATTACAGTAAAAAATACTTATTACGTACATAAATATTAAAATGTATCTAAAAATTACATTTCTCAGACCATTTTATGCTACTTTACTAAAAATACTTAAAAAAAAAAAAAAAAAAAAAAAAAAAAAAATGTGCGAGATTAATTTCAAAATGAAAAAAATATATATATATATTTGAAACTCGAGATTACATTTAAGCATACTTACATTGTTACAGGTGCAAAATGTTAGTACATGAAAGAAAACGGTAGAGTGTACTTAACCCCTTGGGGACGAGCGACACATATACGTGACGCATAAGATGCTCAAAATCCTCGATTATACCCACGAGTTATTTTTTATAAAAATGCATATTCCTTTGTGGAATATACATATTCCTTTGTGGTAAAATCTCTACGCTGTTCTGCTGCAAAACATCCTGTACGCAAGGAACAATATGTGGTCGAGCATTGTCATGATGCAATAGGAAGCCATTTCGCCATTCTGCGGTCCTCCTTGATGATAACCGCTGCTGTGTTAATCATTGTCTTTGTGATGGACGTTGAAGGTCGTCCCTCACGTTCAGTATCTTCCACATTCTGCCTTCCTTCCTTTACAGCTTATGCCAGCGAAAAATACTTGCCCTCGACATTGCTTCATCGTTGAAATCTTTACGTATCATGTCAAAGGTCTCCGATGCTGATTTTTGCAGACGAACGCAAAATTTAATCGCATAGCGTTGTTCCATCGACGCTTCCATTTCGACAACTGGCCGCTCTCGTAGGCGCCCGCAAACACGCTTCAGTTCAATCACGTGATACTCAGGAACATTTAGAGAACCTGGACATAGTAAGAGAAGCGTCATGAGTTTAAATACGCATGCTCTGTGGAAGAAAAATGGCGGCTGGACGAAAATCTCGTCCAAATTGTCGCAAACCCCATTTTCCACGCTTGGCGCGTATTCGCGCTTTGACTATTTTTATTATTATTTTAATGCGCGTTCTTTAGAAACGAAACAAGGTAAATAAAACAATTTTTCTTCTTTTTTATGACGAATCTGTTGTGAAAAGTGGATAATTTCTGTTTTTGTCGCTATTATGTCAAAAGTTTCACTAAGTGCAATTTACCTATTTATAACATATTTAATATTTAATTAAATTGGTTATTTAGAATATAACAATAAATATTTATTTATTAGTTTTCTATTTAAACTTTTTTGTAAAAGAATAGCGAATGAAATGAAATCGCTTATCTCATTGCATTGCACCGCTGAAATTACTGTGCATTTGCGGATGAATTTAACTTCAAGAATATGTTAGGAAGTAATCGTTTGAATTTGAGAGCTACCTTCAAAATTCCTTAGAGTGGGGGGGGGGGGGAGTTATGAAATATTTAGAAAATTGGGAGGGGGGAGGGAGCAGTTGTATTTTATTTATTTTGGTTGCCTCCACCATTAATTTACATTTTCGGCTCTCAAAGGAAATATTTCTCACCTCTGAACAACGCGAAAATTTCCTGACACATTTTCTGACTCATTTTTAAACATAAAAACATTATACTTGGAGGCATGGTTATTGAAATGATTTGTAATAGAACAGTTTTTATTTACCGATAAATGAATTGCATCTGGAGTTATAAACGATAGATTTTTTTTTTTTTTTTTTTTTTTTTTTTTTTTTTTTTACTTTTCTGCGGTGTTGCATCAGGAAATTCAGTTTAATGCATGAATTTTGACAGCATTTTTTAAAAATCTTCTGCCTTTACCGAAAAACGAAAAATCAGTTCGATTACATAGTTTCTGAATAAGACAATCTGCCAATTTGATACGTTTGCAAACAAAAATGAATTTAAAAATGTGTCAGAAAGTAGCCAGTTTGAATTTGAGAAAAGCCTAGGCTTTTTATAGCCTAGGCTTAAGCATACCAAAGTGAGAGGCAAGTAATTCACTGAAAATAAAATACTTAAAAATACATAATAGACATTACACAAATTTTGAACACTATTTTTATTTTTACCATTTTTGAAAACTCTGCAATTAAATTAATTTTTAATAAGTTTTGAAATAGCCAAATCTAACTTTGCTCATGCTAACAATTTTCTAATATTCCTTGCGTTTATGGAGATGTAGAAACACGCATTTTTATTCAGGAAACGTTTACCTTTATTCTAAATACGATTGCTTACTTTGAATTTAGCACTTAATAAAAACAATAATATAAATATTATCTAAATATATAATAAATTTGAATTTCTTTTTTCCCAAACAATTGAAAAATTTTAATTTATTTCCTACATTCCTGAAATGCATAAAGAAAAAAAAAGAGAGAGAGAGAAAATCTATGTATGTATATTGCTCATCTCCATATCTAATAAATGAATTTAAAAATATATATATACTAGGGGGCCTACCCCCTGCGAGCTACGCTCGCCAACCCCCGCTCAGACTTCGAGGCCTCTAAAAACATGACAGCGTGCTTTCTTTTAAAAATATTGGTAAATCTGTAATTGGGTTGCCATGCTTTTAACATTTTAATGGGACATTTTTCGATTATCATGGCCTCATACACAGCTGTTGCGACAACTGACGACTGTTTTCGGGATTGATAAGTAAAATCAATTACTACTTGAAAACCAGCTTGTATAAAATGGTTAGGTTTAAATTGTGACTACCTCTCGGACTTTTATAACAACAATCTCTATTCTATTCTTCCTTTGCGTTTAAGGATGAGAAAAATTCCATCTGCTTGTGAATAACATTAAGAACCACGGTATTGAAAAGTACTATGTTATAAACATTTTCAGTAACAGGTTTTAATTTTCTCTCTATTTTAGTGCACCATCATGCATATTTTCATGTTATTTTAAATATATAAATTATTTTTTTAATTAATATGTATATACGAATTTTCTAATAATTATTTATCATACAAAATTAATTAAATATTTTGTGCATGCATGCCTGCATTTATTCGGCATCAATTGATGAGATATTTAAACAAATTTGCTATCCGCGGTAATTTTACACCATGTTCTGTCACTTGAATACTGTCCATAAAAAAAATCGAGTACTTTTCCATTATAGGATCTTTTGCTTTTAGGTTTGGGAGTTTATTCGAGCTTCAAAAAGGGATAGATTCGTTAATATACATAGATTTGTTGCCAAAAGTTATGAAAATAAACCCAATGAACTTTTGGTGCTTTTTTATTATAGGGGTCTTGACGCTTTTTTAAAAAGCTTGGCGGAAAAAACCAAGCAGGATAGAAAACCAAGCAGGATATTTTATTCTTCCGTTCAGTTGGGCAATTATTATTTTATGTATTAGTTTCAAATATCCGAATTAATGATTTTATAAATTCGTTTAGTTAAATTTTACAAAAAAATAACAAAATGATATCAATAAATAATAATTACTATTAATTCCTTTCCCCCCCTTTCTTTTGCGTTTACTTAAATGACGTCATTTGGACGAATTTATTCAAAATATTTTCAGTTTATAAATTAAATTAAATGCTGACAGACGATTGAATCCTGACGATAGAAATGTGATTTTTTTTTCAAATTTTCCTGAAAAACATAATTTAATCATAATCTTGTCTTCATTATCGATTGGAATAAACGATAAATTCAATTTCAATTTGAAAATGACGCATAAAAAGAAATCAATAATCCCTATCGGGATGCTTTTCAATTTTTTTCCCTTTTTTGTCACAAAAAAACTGAGTAATTAGTTGCCATCATTACAGAAATGTCATTAAAATTAGACAAAAATTAATATCTCGAAAACTAATTCCAATTTCAAAATTCTATTACCAGTTTTGACATCCGCGGATTTTTATGAACAATTGGTATTAATTTCACCATCAAGCGTTTAATATTTTATTAAAAATAGCCTTGAAACATAATCAGTCGTTTAATCAGTCGTTTCATAAAATCGTTTCATAAATTCGTTTCATAAAATCGTTTCACAAATTCGTTTCATTAGGATTTTATATATATAGGGTAGATATATTTCATGATTTCATTTTTATACATAAATGCGTGATATTTGCAAATAAGCAAGCATGAAATTTTATTTTCCAGCTCTTTACAATCGAATAGCGTTTTTCGTTTGCCTGTAAATCTACTACATTTTAAATTATAATGACGGCTGATGCAGAGATTTATATGTTGAATGGGGAGGACGAATTCAAATCTTTTTTTTTTTTAGCTGTAACATTTTTTTAAAATTGCTCTATTTGGAATTGTGCAGTAACAATATATATATTCTTCTAAATTAGCACCCCCCCCCCAAAATTTCCACCTCTAATCCTCTTAGACACTCCCCCCTCCCACAGCATCACTTATAATTAAAAATTATAAAATCCTAACTTAATATACATATATACCCATCTTCCCCATATTCTTTTGAATTTGTGTGCGTATTTTGTGTATGAAATATCAAACTTTATTTTATAAAAATGAATAATTTAATAAGTTCATTCTGGTAATTTGATAATTTTATGCTATTAACGTTACAACATAAAAATATTTTTAATGTAATTTTATTTGATGTTATAATTGCATTAAAATATGTGTTTCATTTTAATTATTATAATAGAGCCCTTATATATTAAATATTAAAACTTAGTTTCGTTAACAAGAATCTATTTAAAAAATTCAAAGTAACTTATAATAAATAAATAAATAATAATATATAATAATAATAATTCATAATAATTTTAAAAAAAAGAATAAAAATATTATAATTGTTTCATTAACAAGAATCTATTTTAATTTTAATGCCTGAGGAAGACCACTCGGCTGAGGGCGAACTCAGCGTTGAGCGTTTAATGTCTTCCCCGGCTAGCTCCCGGCACGCAGGGATTAAACGTGGCAGTACAAAATGGCTGGTCCTGTCGGGCAAAGTCCCACGCGACAGGCGGCAGGAACTAAAGACAAAAAAAAATTTACAATATAGGGTCTGTCGCTGGAACCAGCGTTCCTACGAGACAGGCAGCGACAAACAGGATGATGGAGAAGGTGCGCCTGCACCAGTTGTACAGTCCGCTTGAAGAATGGATGAGCAGTTCAATAGTATGACTGCACCACTTGTACAGTTCATAGCTGACGGCCCTTTGAAGAGGTGACAGTGTAGGATTTCCACGCGACAAGGAGCGCCACACATTTGCACTGAAACCCGTGCACTGTAGGAAGGCTGATATAAAATACTGAGCGCCAGTGATGATGTTGCTGAGCATAAGAGCGGTCCCAATGAAGAGAAGTTAAAAAACATTAAAATTATAAGTGGGAGCTTGTCCCTTAGACTAGAAGCTTGAAGACAAAAAAGTTAGGGGTAAGATTAGGATGAACTTAAGAATTATGAATTAAACTAAAAAAGAGAAATTAATAAATAATTTAAGGCTACAACAAATGCAAAGATTAGGTGAGATTTGAGAGATTGAGTAGAAATTTATAAATTTCTAGTAGCTTATGGTTTAAGACTGGCCTCGTTATTATGTTTATCAGCCAGGATGGTGGTGGAGAGACGGTGAAGATCTGAGGTGCCAAGAAACAGTCAGGGGACAGGTAAAATAGTAATGAGTGGGTTCACCACTGGCCCCACACTCTCACACATCGGTTCTAGACGTTTTAAATTTATATAGATAATTTTTAAAGGGACCATGTCCCGTGAGGAATGCCGTGGTATGTGGAGACAAGTTGTACATTTCTCTGGAAACTTTGGGAATGAGATTATGAGTATGTCTACCTTTTGTGGAGGTGTTCCAGTAGACTTGCCATGCTGGGATGATTTTATCTTTTAGTTCCCTTCTTATGAAAGAAGGGGGAACTGGAAGGGAGTATTCTATTGTTTCAATTTTTGTTGCTTCCTTTGCTAGGCTGTCAGCTAATTCATTTCCTGTGATGCCGATGTGTGCTGTGACGTGTCCCAGGGTGACCCAATTTAACAGAGTATGTAGGATAATTTTAATTTTTAGAATGAGGGGGTGCTTCGCTCGAAGTGCATGGATTGCCTGAAGACCCGACAGACTATCACTATAAATTTTGAAGTTATCCTGCGCGGGGGATGCAGCTATCCATTCCAAACCCTTCAGAATTGCAAACAGTTCAGCTTGATACACTGAGTTATCGTCTCCAATTCTGGAGGCCTACTCATGGGTCGACACTCCATTTACCATGGCGCAGAAAGCTGCGGCCACGCCGGTTTCGGTGCGCGACCCATCAGTGTAAATGGTAGGATGCTGCGAGCGCCTGTGACTGTTCTTGGCAATGCATACCTGTAGTTGCGATGTCTCCTCAGCGGCGTGCAGTTGCCAACTTGGAACTTTTCTCTGAATAGTTGTTTGTGGAATTCTGGTGCTCGTATTCTAGTGATACTAGGATTGGAGGTATCCCCATTAGTACTGTGAGTGCGTCCGTTGAGATAGTCCTATACCCTTTCACCATTTGCAGCAAGAACATCCTTTGGATCGAAACCAACTTTTCCTTGACTGCCTTGGTGAGATTTCCTCCCCAGACGCCCACACAGTAAAAAAGGATCCGTTCTATGATTGCGTGGTACCAGATTTTTAACATTGCAGGTTTAATTCCCCAAGATGACTTAGAAGTTAATCTGCGTGCATTGTGTTGATACTTAGTTAATTTTGTCTTGAGGGTGTTGATGTGTTCCGTCCAGCTCCTGTGTTCGTCTATGACGATTCCTAGTAATTTAAAGTGTGTGACATGTGAAACGCTTTTCCCATAAATTCTCATTATGGGTTTGCGCTTAAGCTTCTTGGGTTTTGCGAATGTTAGGGATTGTGTTTTGTCTGTGGAGACGTTCCAATGAAAAAAAATAGAGTAGGCAATCATAAGAAATGAATAAAAATCGAAAAAAAAATCTAAAATGTTAAAAAAAAAACAACGAGCATCGAACCCGCAATCTCTGCCATGACAAATGCATGCTTCTGACCATTACACCATATAATCTTACCAACAAACAGCGAAACTACTGTATTAGATTCAAAGCAAGTCATACGAGAATTTGGCACGATCTCAATCCTCGCCAACACCAATTTTGAACACTGACAGCGGAAAAATATTAATAAAAAATACTTGTGATGCGATTCCACAAAAATAACGCAGGGTATATGTACACTATACATATAGAAATAAAACTAATCCGCGTTTTTCTTATATATATTAAAATATAATGAGAAAAAGAAATAATGCTCGGGCTGACTGGGTGAAAACGAAACTTCAGGAGGAAAAAAAAATATTTTCAACAGAAAATTGCGAAATTCTTAGAAAAACTTTTGTTTATATCCATAATACAGACATCCCTGAACCTGAAAATCTAATCAAACATGAAAATATTACGAATGATATGGATTTATAAACTCTTTATTTTATCCCTGTATAAAGTCTATGGCAGCGGTGCAGTCGATAGCCCGCGGTGGTTGAAAAGTGCTTTGGACGAATCAGAGTTTATTGCCACTCATGACGCTTCTCTTACTTGTCCAGGTGCTCTAGGAACATGAGCCTGTACACGCCATCTATCGGTAGCTTTTGTTAATACAGACAACAACCTTTTTTATGCCACAGAAATCAACATTCCGATGAGTGGTTTCGCGGCAGTAAAATTAGTCTTATTACTTACTAAACAGCCTATGTACAAATGGGGGATATTTTATAAAATATGGGAATATTTTATAAAATAGCAAGTGCTGCACGTCTACAAATGAACATCTTTCATTAGAAAAAAAATAGTAAAATTGGTTTAGTTGAAAGCTCAGAGCACAAAAAACAGCCTTGTGTTTAAATGTATAGATTGAACGATACGTGCGATATTAAACTTATATGATAGTGTTTGGACTAATAATTACTTTAAAAATATATATAAAGTGATTGAGAATATCTGTATATTCAGCGTCAAATTTAAAACACATTAATCAAGAAAAAATTATGCATAATTTGATTAAATACTTTTCTTCAAATGCAGTATTGAAAACGATACCAAGATATGTTTTCATATGACATTTTCGTTTTAGTACTAAATCTTTACTTAGATGGTTTATTTTTTTATAAAGGTTTTATATTTGGTAAAAAAAAGTACTTCAAGGAAAATAGTGAAATTCTGTAATTTTTCTTTATTTCTTTAGTCGATGCTTTCTCATAAAGTTTGACAACCTTTCGACAAGTTAAAAGGTTTTTTCTTGTTTTAAAAACACTACTAAAAGAGAGGTAGTTTGAAAGTCCTTTTTTTCCCCTTTCAGATAATCTTCTTTCTTAGAGGATATCATTTTCTTCAGTTGATATTTATCTTATATGACAGAGTGGATATAAGTAAGTATCTGTCTAATTCTATTTTATTGATCTGGAAAAGGTAGAATTTATTTTTTTATCAGTAAAATAAGTTCTTATTTAATCTCATTTACACTTTTTGTTCAGGTATGATGTTCTTCCATTATCACTTTAAAATAAATCTAAATTCTGTAAATTTAATTTTCGGTAAAAAAAGTTATTTGAGATTATGAATATGTATTTCAGTAATTGCTAAAAGGCGTTAAATAAAACAATAACTAAAACAGTATACAAACTGTCTACATGGTTCGGCTTCACAGAAGCCATTTTAAAAGCAAATGAGAATATTTTACAGATGCATATTGGAAGATTGGATTGTGCATCTGTAGAATATTCTCATTTGTCATTTGTCTTAAAATGGCTTCGGTGAAGCCGAAACATGTAGACAGTTCGTATATAAAAAAATTATTTTGTTTTATTTTGCATCTTTTAACAATTAATCCCGCCAAGCAAAACGGCAAAATTGTAAAGTAGTTTTCCCTTTGATTTTTTAATTGTTACAGGTGCAAAATGTTAGTACATGAAAGAAAACCATAGAGTGTACTTAACCCCTTGGGGACGAGCGACACGTATACGTGACGCATAAGATCCTCAAAATCCTCGATTATACCCACCAGTTATTTTTGATTGCAAGCTTTACCTTATTAAATCTTAGAATTTCTGTGATTCAATTAGGTGAAAATTTCTGTTTTGAAAAACCGGTGATGAAAGATTAAAAATTCTGTAAAAGACACTTGTCGCGAAGTGGTTAAAAGGCTATCCAAAATAAGAAGTAATCTTCATTTGTTTTTTTCTTGGTAAGTGACCTTCTTTCGATATCATTCTCAAGTTTAGCCAAATGTTCAAATGTGCTCTCAGAAACATTTTCATTTGATTGATAAAATTTCCTAATTGTCATCAGCATATCACGGACATCTTGCACCCGAATATCTTGCACTTTTGGGGGAGAGATTTCTTCTTCCTTTTCACTACGCTAGATGTTCCTGGATTTTCTTTTACTTCATCGATTATTTCCTGATCGGTCAATTTTTCAACAATTCTGACATCGTTATCAAAATTCGCAAAACCGCCAGCGTCTATTTCTGTCGGAATATCACATCCCAAAGATGCTGCATCATTAAGCAATGCTGAAGTTCGTCGATATCATGAATAATCTCCTCATTTGACGATTCTGAAGTTTCAGTTCCGTTCACAAAGCCTGCATGTCGAAGCAATTTTAAATTGTAGTCGATGAAACAAGAGTCCAGGCTCGTTGAACCCACTCCATGCATTTTAGCACATTGACATCAGAATTTGCCGATGTTTCAATTGAGCTCATCAAATGTGTCAGGAGCATTCGACGATAGTGCACTTTTAATGATTTTATGACGCCCTGGTCCATTGGTTACAAAACGCTGGTACAATTGGCAGGGAAAAAAATAATTTTTATGGATTTCAGTTCAGGTATTTTTGTAGGATGAGCCGGGCAGTTATCTATAAATATCAGAACTTGTATTTTTTCTTTAGAGAAACGCCTGTCTAACTCCCATATATACTTTTCAAAGAATTGCATGGTCATCCATGACTTACAATTGGCTTCATATTTTGTAGGATAACTTTTAACCCCCTTAAAACAGCGGGGATTTTTAGAATTTCCTATAACAAGGAGAGGCAGTTTCTCAGACCCATCCATGTTAGCCCCTACTACAACAGTAACGCGTAATCTTGAATGTTTTCCACCTGTGCACTTTTCTCGTGTGAAGTGCAAACTTTGAGAAGGCTGAGCTTTATAAAAAAGTCCAGTTTAACCAATGTTGAATACATTTTTAGCCTCGTAGTCCTTGAGAAGGCATGGCAAATTCGCTTTCCACTCTTTTATTTTTTCTTCTGGTACATTTCTAGCTTCACCGCTCACTGTTTTAAAAACTAGACCATGTCGATTCTTGAATCGCGTCAGCCATCCCTCACTTGCACTCAAGGAATCAATATTCAGCAATTTGGCCATTTTCAATGCCTTTGCTTTAAGAAGTGGACCATTAATTGCAATGTTCTCAGAACGCATTTGTTTAAACCATTTCAACAATGCAGCTTCCAGTTCTGGGTGGCCTGATCCTCGAATTTTCTTTCGAGAACCCATGACATCTCCCGATTCAAAAGTATCCATTATTGCTTTACGTTTCAGCCATACTGAGTTCACAGTTGAACGTTTAAGTCCAAGTTCTTTCACCACATCGATTTGTTTAGATCCCTTTTCAAGTTTTTGGATGATTTTTACTTTATCCAATAAAGTTAATTTAGTTTTTGTACTCGAAGCTGCAGCCATTACAGAAACACAAAAAGAAAATGTCTTATTGTTTAAAGCGAAGAATAAAGTGTGAGACTAGAAATTTTTTCTTCCCACATTAGGCACTGAATGAAATCGACCGTTTGTAATGTCACACGCCCGAACACGAGATTTAGAACTGCGGGGGCGGGAGAAAACGTGAACTGAAAGCCTTTCATTTCCCCCCTTTTTAGCCAATCAGCGCGCGCTATCAGAGTGCAAGCGGCGGCCGCACGGCTGCTCCGTGACGCCAGAGGCGAGGTTTCTACTCCTTTCATCTTAAAAAAATTTGGGATTTCGTTGTCCTGATGAATATTTGTCCATCTTAACGAATGAACTCTTAAACTGTACGTATTAAACGATGTCTGTTACATGCACTTCCTATAGACCTTAACCGGGGATTTTGTTTTTGTACGTAATAACGAGAAATCCATCTTAAACGGGGCCGTCTTAACGGAAGTTCACTGTATTTTGTATTCAAATGCAAAATAAATTGTAACTTCAATGTGCTTGTTGTTAGGTTATTTATTACTTAATTGGCGGATATAATATTTTACAATTTGCTTTAATATATTATCCCTACCAGCAAATAAATTACGCATGTAATTTTATCTAAATTTTGGCGAAACCTGGGTTTCTTTTATGCTATTTTTATTTATAATATATTTGAACCTTTTTTATAGTACAACTGAATTCCGCTAATCTAGCCTAACTGCCACCGTTACATGTTTGGATTAGCAAAATTTTATAATAGAAATTGAAAATAGAGATTGAAAATAATGGGTAGACAACTGACATTCCATTAATTCACAGACAACCGAAAAGACTTCCATTCCGAAACTCAAGATTATTCTGATTCTGAAGAAATTTATGAGGCAGATCAGGTAGGTATTTTTCACATTGCAGTTGTTGCAAATGTGTAAGGAATAACATTTCGCTTCGTAGAGCAGCATTCAAAAGCAAAGCCAACTGACGGCATATTCAAAAGACCTTGGTGTTATATTGATTCATCATCCAAATTCACAAAGCATTAATACGCTACCGCGTATTACTGCTATTACTGTGTGTTATTGCTATTACTGCGTATTACTGCGTATTACTATTAGCGTATTACTGCTTATTTTACTGTTTAATACTGTTAATTTTACAGTATAAAACTGGCAGCTGGGATGCTAGTATTATACTGTAAAATCAACACTTTTTTGCAGTGTTTTCTTATATTTTTAACTATCAAACTAGTCCGGTATGCAAATCACAAACTTTCTTTTATTTTATACATGTTAATACTTCAAAAAGCGTAATTGTTTAAAAAAAAAAAAAAAAAAAAAAAAAAAAAAAAAAAAAAAAAAAAACGAGCATTTAACAGATCTGTTATTTATTTCTTTATGACAAATCAAGTTTTTCTCAATAAATGTTTCATAACTATGGAGGGGGCGGGGTGATTTGTAATAAAGTTTAATCAACGGCTAATATATTTGTGCGCAACTAAGTTTAGGGTTTTCACACATAGATGGCGCTAATGGCCCATGTGGTCGACATACATGTCTAAAGTTGTGTTTTTCTAATAGCTTGGATATCTATTAACAATAACTAGTCGTAATAACAACACATATCGAAACGCAAATATATTTGTTCTAACAACGAAAATTTCGAGTTTTGTGCCAAATAAACAGCATTTGCGGGAAGCTTTGCTTTTCTGCTTTAACTTGAAAAAAATTGCAGCTGATGCACGTCGTTTGTTTAAGGAGGCCTACAGCGAACATGCACCATCAAAAACTACCTGTGAAAATTGGTTTAAACGCTTCAGAAATGGCGATTTTAACACTGAGGACAAGGAGCGCTCCGGAAGACCAAAAACAGTGGAGGACACCGATCTGAAAGCGTTATTGGATGAAGATGATACGCAAACACAAGAACAACTTGCAAAGGCATTAAACATAACTCGCCAAGGTATTTCCAAACGTTTACATGCCATGGGAAAAATTCAAAAGGGAAGAAAATAGGTGCCTCATGAGTTGACTGAGAGACAGATGAAAAATTGAAGAGCCACTTCGAAATTTTGCTTTGCGGCATGAAAGAAAGAGTTTCCTACATCGAATTGTTACTGGCGATGAGAAGTGGATATATTTCGAGAATCCCAAACACAAAAAACCGTGGCTTTCACCTGGCGAAGCACCAACATCGAAGGCACGGCCAAATCGCTTCAGAAAGAAGCTAAGCTCTGCGTTTGGTGGGAGCAGAAAGGAATTGTGTACTATGAGCTGCTGAAACCGAGTGAAACTGTTAATGGGAATCGCTACCGATAACAATCGAATAATTTGAACCATGCATTGCTCGAAAAACGGCCAGAATGGGACACGAGACACGAGTGATATTGCAGCAAGACCACGCTCCGTGCCATCGCACTTCCATTGTCTAGGACACCATCAAAACACTGAAATGGGATCTGCTACCGCACCCGCTGTATTCACCAGATCTGGCCTCTTCCGATTATAACTTGTTACGGTCAATGGCGCATGGCTTGGCTGGGATACACTTGGCCAATTTCGGAGAGGTGGAAAATTGGTTGGATGAATGGTTTCGGTAAAAAACACGTGTCTTTTTATCGCCGGGATATTCATGTATCGTCAGAGAGATGGCAAAAGTGTGTAGCTAGCGATGGATGATACTTTGAATAATTCATTTTTTGCATTTCTCATAAATTTTTCCATTTTTTATAGATTAAAAAAAACCCGGAAACTTAGTTGCGTACATAGTATAAAAAAAAAACGTGAAAAAATTTTCTTATTACAAATATGTAAATTAAACATAGATTGGACAATTGGGTGATTCGTTAAGATTGTTTTTAACAGCTACTATGCACGTCCCGAAAATCGAACAAAATTCGCTATTACAGCGCCACCTTCAGACCGATTTACTCCTAAATATTATACAAATCACGGCCTATTACGTTAGATCTAAATATAAAATTTCGTCAAAAGTATTCATAAATTCTTCAACTGGAAAATCCCTATTTTCAAATGGGTCCTGACAGCCATACCAAAAGCTTATATGGAGTTTGGTTCAATTCTCTGCATAACTTCATTCACTTTCCGATTATACAGTAATGAACATGGAACAAAAATCGCTATCATCATCGCCTTCCGGCGGAATATATCCGATTTCAACTGGGACCTGCTGGTGATAGGCAAAAAAATATATAGGGGAGATGGGGGATAAATGGAACATTTTCACAAAAATATTTATTTTAAATATTTTATATAAGTTATTATCAATATTATATATCACATGTCAAACTTTAAGTGTTTGACTACATCTTATGCACAATATTTGTTCAAGATTATTATTATACAGATATATAAATTAAATTTAAAAAAAAGTTCTTCTATGTTCCAATCATCCCCACAGCAGGGGGAACAATGGGACACAAACATTTTCCTCCCCGTATTCAATGTTAAGGACTAAAAGCTGACAAAAATGCCGCCTTGGCAAAAGCTGAGAGATTATAAATTGTAATATGATCTCCAGGATTATTTGTTAGTCAATGATCTTGGGCTCATCTCAGCTTTGCCTTAAAAGGTCCATAAACGTTGGACTGAAGACGATGGCTACAAAGAGGATGAAATGTTAAAAGAATAATTACCATAAAGTATTAATTTATCAACCTATATAATATTATTTAGTTAATAAAAAAATTTCAGTATCCTCTAGGCACGAATGAAGCAGTCACATTCATCCCCATTTGAATTGTCCCCATCATCCCCATGATGCATATATTCAATTGTCAGCTATTTTGTCTGAGAAATTATTTGGTCACAATGGTTAATATGCATTCATTTTAATTACCAATATTGAGCCTTTAAATAAAAAACTACAACATATCTCAATTGTTTATATTGCATAAGATATTTAAGTAACTTCAAATGTAAAAAAAATTACTTTTAAGCAGAGTTTTCAGGCAATGCAAATTTGAAGAAAACTGAAAACAGCCTTGTGCTCTTGCTTCTAGTTCTGAAGCACACTATGGTAGTGAAATCTATGAGGATAGGAAGCAACTAAAAAAAATGTTTATTGCCTGAAATATTGAGAGCGTCCCATCCATCCCTTGTCCCATTCATCCCCCATGTCCCCTATGAAGTTTGATTCAGTTGCATGCATAACTTCATACATTTTTCGAGGATACAAAGAGGATAAATGGACAGACAGACGCATTTAGTGAAAGCGAGTTTTTCAGGATCTCTGACCCCTAAAACGTGTAAACCCGTCTTAAACCGGAAGTGGAAAAATTTCTATTACAATATTTTCTTTTATATTAGATAGAAGAAGGTAAAAATATGTTTAATCTCTAATATTTTTTTATTTTTTTATTTTCTTGTTTGTGTTCTTCACAAACATTCATTTCATTTGCTGTTTTAAAATTTAAAATATATTTTGTTTTGAATTATATTATGATAGATTCTGATTTGGTTCTAGCGGGGTACTACTGTATTTTGTCAATATACAGATGTTCATATTCTAGAAAGAGAATTTAAAATTGCTTTCAGATAGTTGCCTTGTAATGATAAACAATTTCATTAAAATGCTGATAGTAATTGATATATTTATATCGAATGACTTATTTTTTAAAGCAATTCTGTTCGTTTACATGCAGATAAGATTTTTTGTACCATAAACCAGCCTTTATTAATGATCGATATCAATCAAGTTTCATTGATACGTATGATACTGCTGAAGTAAAATTAATATGTGGAGTTAGCATTAACTTTTCCTTCTTAAAGATATAATAATCGAAATATATCTCCATTTCATATTTGTTTTAAGTTAAATTACCCAATAAGATACTTTTATTTCTTACGTTCATGTAACGATGATCAAAAGGATTTCTTATTCATTAATTGGAAGATAATTTATTAAAAAAATATATGTGTTTCAAGTTGTAAAAGAAATTAATGCAGTATAGAAATATTTAGTTTCGGCTGAAATTTTTTTTCAAAGTTTTTTTTAAAACTTTCCAACAATGTGGAAACATGTTAATGACTTCGGCCAGTCCATGCTCTAACGCGCATAAATATATTTGGATTACCATGAGCTGGATGTAAGTCTCATTGAGGATACCCTTAATATATTATTTATTGAGAGCAGAGGGTGTAACTTTTATAGTTTGTTTACAGGGACATACAAAAGTATTGCACTACATTACAGTTTATAATGAAAAATCGTTTGCTGAGTATCTTAATGGTGTTACACTATTTCATTTTGTTCACTGTTTATTATATTCATTATTCAGATGCAATACAATATTATTTCTGTTGAATAAGGAGTACATAGCATATAAATAATTATGTTACATTATGGTCAATAGGGGAAAACCTTGTGCAGTGTATTTTAAAGATATTACGCTATTTCAAATATAATGAAATTGATATACATTACTGATAACTAGAATGACGTCTATGGAGGGAACTTGCTGAAAGTGTGTTTTAATTGTGCTATGCGTTTTTTATTTGAATTACATTTTAGTTTGAGATATGGTGCTTTTCGAATTCTGTAGATAACATAAAGGGTTGCAAAAACATTGGAGTAAATTTATACCTATGGCGGAAATTGTAGAAGGTGACTTTTCAACGGTGTTTTGCGTTTTCTAACTGGACTGAGTTATGTAGTATATATACAAATCTACTGAACATATGCAAGGCTGAACCTAAGAATTCGGACGGTGATTGCTGAAATTGAGTTTTCAAACTTGTTATGAATTTTCTAAATTGTTTACTTAAGATGTGGACGGTGCTTATTGAGCTTAAACCTTTCTAGCAGGTCTCCCCGCCTGGCCTGAACCTTGTTTATTTAAGATATCCTCTTTTAATTTAACAAACGGTGAAGTTTCGTTATAGTACTGTTGGAAAGTATTACATAATCTATTCTTGACGCATGATTTGTCTTTCTTGTTAATTGTATAACACATTTTTCTACTGAACTATATTTAATAGTCTAATTAATATTTGTATAATATAAGAACATTCATATACATGACTATGCAACAAATTGGATACAGTGTCGATTATGGATGGTAATTGCTGTAAGTATGTTTTTAGTTATATTATACGTTTTTTGCCTGAATTAAAGTATAGTTTAATATGTAACGTTTATAAAAAATATGTAGAGCATATACAAGACAGAAAAAAAAGTATTCGAATGCATTTCCATCTATAGGCTAAAGTTGCTGAAAGTGAATGTTCAGCAATGTTATACGTCTTTTCACTGAACTTGATTTAAAAATATTTATATTTACAAATCATGTACAGGTCTTCACAAAAACATTCGACTTCATTTCCGACTATGAACTATATTTGCTGAAATTGGGTTTTCAAATGAGTTATACGTTCAAAATAATTTACTTTGATACCTTCCTTCACCTTATTAAAAGGTAACGTTTCATAATAGAATTCTGAAAGTGTTGGAAAGTGTTTCCTAATCTATGCTTAACGCATGAATTGTTTTATTGTTTTTTAATATATTGGTATTGATTTTTAAATAAAAAACTTTGAAGGTAGTTAATTACTGTAAATTTTCAAACCCTGAGTCCACGGTAGTTGGTATATTTTAGCAAGTGTGTTTTGGAAAAATAAAGAACCTCCAGTGGCAACCCTTTTAGGACTTTCACGCTCTCTTGCAATCATATTGTGCACATCATCACTCATGTTTCATCCCAAACTTAGATGAAAGACCTGACTACAGAAGATCAATTACATTAAAATTCTTAATTTAATTTTGGTAAAAAAATAACAGCATTTTTTTAAAAACACAGCCTTAATTTATTTTTATACGAAACATGTATCTTTATATCTAAAATTGGCGTATCTTCTTATAAATCATCGTATTATTGCAAAAAATTAGTTTGTAATTATTAACAGAAACAGCGGTAAAAATTTCTTTCTATGAAATAAATATAAATCATTTCATGTTAAAAGAAGATTTCTATAAAAGAGGAATGCAGATAAAATATTTTAATAACATTAATTTTATCCATAAGTCTTCTTCATAATTTAAAAAGTAACTTTGTATAGTTAAGTATAAGTTGATATTTTTTAAGATTTAATTTTAATATCTCAACTTTGACAATAAAAAAATTTTGAAAATAAATTTGCTAGTACTAATAATTACATTTTTAAACAATTAAAATTAAATACGTTAATTTATGAGCAACTTTTATTTAATATGATATTAAACAGCATTTTAAAAGTATTACTTTGAAAACAAATTCCCTGTGAATATATCTATTAAAATATATTTGATGAATTAAAATTTCAATTTATTAATGCTACCGTTGTATTAATTAATGCTCAAAATTTTGAAAGTGCTTTTAATAAAGATGAAACATTATGCTAAGTTAAATGCCTCTTTTAAAAGACAGGAAAGTTGAGAGATAATAAAAACAACTCAATTATAGATTTCTTTTAGAAAAGTTTGTGGGAAATTGATTTTGAGAGATAATCTTTATTCTATTACAAAACAATAACTAATACGTCAGAAAATGAACCAGTTTTTCCGAAATAATAAAAGAAGAGCAGTTTCATTACAAGTACTGTTGATTCTGGTCAATTATAACATATCTGTTTTAGAACTATTTCTTCGGATAAAGTGGCTGCCCATTTGTAAGAAGAAATGTTAATGTTTGAGTTTCTTCATCTCATATTGCCCCCTTTATAGATTGACTTTTGATTAACCTACAACTTTTAACTGAAAGAACCCTTGAATCGTTGCAGATAGCACTACAAACATTTTTTTATTGAAAATGAATTTAATGGATAAGGTTTTCAAAGTGAGAACCTTCAGATGTGATACAATAGCGCAATTGAGTCGCAAAATTGTCCGTAACAAAAATAAGCGAATCTTTTTTATGCTTGAAAATTAATCAGTTATGGAACTTCTGAGGCTAATAAAGTCTGTCGGCATCTTCTTGTAAACCAAATCTTTCATATGACCCCAAAGATAGAAATCACATGGATTCATATAAGATGGCCAATGCAGGATAACGATTAAGGTACTGATAAGCGATATATATGCAGTTGGCTCTCTATTTATCGCCTTTCAAGGAACCTCAAAAAGTCGACCTTAAAAAGAATTTGCAGAAAAATAACGTTTGAAAAACACCTTCACACTTTACAGGCTTAGGACTGTCAATGCATTTCTTAATATATTGGCGTGTTTAAAAACGTTTTATTTATTTATTTATTTTTTTTATATTATTATTTTTTTTTTTACGTTTTATTTATGTATTCTAATTTTTTTTTAAGTTTTATTTATTTATTTTATTTTTTTACTGATACAGATATAATACTACCTATTTTTATTGCATAAATACAAACCACATTCCTTATACAACATACAAGAGCAACATTACAGTATGTAATGTTACTTACAGTACAATAAAAATACATAATACATTTAATTAAACAAATCAAGTTTTTAAAAAAAATCAAAAAGTATAGATTGTTTCAATGGCGGTATTGCTTTTAGCACCCTTGCTTCAAGCTTCTCAAGAATGTTGAATGAGTCATCTTCCATATTTGATGAAACAATGCACCGGCAGAGAATATCCAGAGTAGAATTCGAATCTGAGTAAGAAGGTGGTTGTGTGTCGCTTCCTGTATCATCAGCTTCGTTATCATCTTCTATATCTGAAGCTGCATTTTCATTTGTGATGCTTTCATAAATTTGGTCTAAATTTCTGAAGTCTGTTATTAAAACATCTTCGTCACAATGGAAAAAATCTTGTACTGAAACATCTTCATCACAAACGAGACTTTTCCTTCCGTTGGTGGTGATATCTTCTGTTTTGAGTTGTAAATCTGTTATATACATTTTTTCTTGAATGCCAATTCCAGATGCCCGAAAGCAGTTTTCAATTGTGTTAGGAGAAACTTCTTTCCGGGCAGGCTGATGTAATCATTTGAATGGCTTCGAAAATTGTAAAAATTTTAATTTCCTTTTTGTCAGCAAAATTATTTAATATTTTCCTAATTAAAGATTTTCGATAATATGCTTTAACATTGCGAATGTTCCCCAGGTCTAATGGCTGCAACTTACTTGTGCAATTAGTTGGTAGAAATGACCAGTCACATTTGTAAGTCCTGGAATATTTGGAGGATGTGCAGGACAACGATCGACAAAAGTACAATTTTTCTTTTTTCCTTCGATATTTTCGCATCAAACTTTTTAACCTAATCAATAAAAATAGATGATGTCACCCACGATTTGTTGTTGTTTTTGTATTCGCAAGGTTTTCTTTTAATGTTCTTAAAACACATAGGTTGCTTTGATTTGCCTATAACTAGTGGGGAAAATTTCCCAGATCCATCCGAATTAGTGCACAGTAAAATAGTCAATCGCTCCTTACTGTGTTTTCTACCAAAACGTTTTCATTCTTATATGTCAAAGTTTTATTGGGCATCATATTGCAGAATAGGCCAGTTTCGTCTCCATTAACGACATTCTTCTCATCGTATCCATCTAATATCATCTTTAATTCCCCTTTCCAATCTTCCGCTTTTTTTTGATCCACTGAGCCACTTCCGCCTCATATTCTTTTAAATACAAGTCCATATCTTTCTTTACTTTTCGCTAGCCAACCAGCCAAAGCTTGAAAATTTTCCAATCCAATTTTTTCTGCTAAAATTACAGCGTTTTCTTTGAATGTTACTCCGGAAATTGGAATATTTGAAGCTCTTTCTTCATGAAAACCATTGCAGAAGTGCTATATCAAATTTTTCGGATCGACCGCCTTGAAACTTTTGCCGTTTGGAAGCTAATCCATATTTTTGTGCTCCCTCAAAAAAATCTTTTTTATTTGGTAAAATGCCTTTGAATGTAAACTCGAGTACATAAAACCTTTTTGAAAATTGAACTTTTGATATACCAAAACTTTTACTGGCGGGTCCCTCTCCGTGGTCCCGACCCGACTCCTTCAGTGGAGGAGGTGACCGGGAGCGGAGCAGTGCTCGAGCGCTCCATGGTTTGCGTTCGTTGCGAGACGGGGACGGGAGATGACCGGTCTGCGTTCCTCATCGTGGTCCGCCAGTGAGAGGGATTTCTGAACACCGCGCTAAAACCCGCATGGGTGAACACCCAATGGGGAATGCGGGCAAAGTGGGTCTCCCCCTCGCAAGCGCAGGTTCTCTGCGGCGCGAGGATTGGCCAATGCTCGGAGCCTCCTCCGTAGGTGGTGGAAAGTTATCCCGTACGGCCGATCCCAGTGAACTCTGGGCAAAGGCCAGAGCCAATGCAAGCCGGATCTCTCCAAAACTTACCCAAGGAATTGACGGAGACAGGATCGATCTCTGAAGAGCATGTTCGTCCTGTGGGGAGTTTCCCCAGAATGGGGTTACTGTCCTAGCGACCTATGTCATCGAACCGTGGGTACTAGGTTAGAGGATCCGCAGTGAGGTGCGGCTGTCTGGCCGGCCGTAGCGCCGTAGCGAGACAAAGCTACTGGCGCAGTAAAAGTCTCTCAGGACTTGGGAACGGTGGTGCACCGGGACGCCTGCGGCGCATGTCTCTTTTATACCAAAACTTTTATTCCACTCTTCCATAATTTTTACTTTTTTCCTGTAGCGTAAGATGCTTTCTTTTCGATGCCATTATTATTTATTTCTACTCAGAATATGGATTCGCACGGGAAATGAGCAAGGACTACTCTAAACCTCTAAGCTCTATCTCTGACAAAGAGCTGTGACTGACCGGTTGGAGAGGAGGAATGATATGTGCCATTAGACGACGGAGAGGAGGAATGGAATGTGCTTTTGGACAAATGAGAGGGATGGAGGAAGAAAGCGAATCATCACAATTACACTCTTTTCCTTTATCTGTATTCGCCTGAACTGCAAGAAAACTTGTTTTTATATCAGCGGAACTTCCATGAGCATAGAAATAGATCAGGACTTCTGACGAAATAGCCTTTCGAAGAAGAAAACTGTTCCTCGAAAAATATTTCAAATAGGTGGTGTTGCTCTATACGTCACCAGTTCGTCTGCTTCTTCAAATCGTCTGCTTGACAGCCATCGTCTGATGGGTATCCGATATACAATTTCGGTTTGTTGTTGTAGGTGGTGGTACCTTAGCAAAGATGCTCACCGTCTGCGCAGAACCGTGTGAATAGCTGCGCAGCTGCCATTAATTTCGAAAGTCCGGACGCGATATTAACACTATTTCGTTAGAAGTCCTTATCTATTTCTATGTTCATGGCAAGTTCCCCCACTTAATATGTTTAAAAGGATTGTTAAAAAAAAGCATTGAAAATAGTCGTCGTTAAATAGAAATAATGTCGTCTTTAAATACAGACTTTTGTACTCGAAGGAGCCAGAACCGCAAAGTATTGTCCTTAAATAGACATCGTCGTTAAGTCGTGCGACGTTAAATAGAGAGCCAACTATATATATATATATATATATATATATAACTCGGGTTCCAAACTCAAAATCACCTCCTTAGAAATAGCGTTGCATTATCACCGCGTAAATACCAATTTTTAACAAAAAAAAATACAATCAATTGTATAGGACGCTTTGGAGACATTTTCAAAATGTTTGCGTGGAACTGACACTAAACAAATTTCTTTATTACCTCTTTCTCACTGCACGCGTTCGTGTCGCCATCTAGTGAGGCTCTGAGAATTTATTTCAGTTTAAAGTTGTAGTATGTAAATGGCTGCGCTAATTAAATGGTGCTCCAAATGAATGCAATATACTGTACTTTTTCTTTCTGTTCCTTTTATATAATATATTTGTATAAAGAAAGATATTTCCAAAACACTTTCATATTTCGCTATGAAAGTTTTTTTTTAAAATTAAGATGCAACTTATGGTTTGACAATATCGATTGCTAATGTATTGGAAATAAATGTAATATAAATCAGCCAATCTCCAATATTGATATTTTCAGATTGAAATTTTTTGCTAGAATGGATATAATGTTTAAGATAAAACTACAATCACTATAATATTTTTATTTTATTGGAAATATGCATTTTGAAAGATTGCTTATGAATACAATAAAGAACACATGTTTGGAGGAATCATAAAAAGATAAAACGATCGATTACTTTATTGGAAATCAATAAAAAAGTAACTTTATTTTCCAACGGAAATTTCTAATAGAAAATGGTTTTGATGTCAATATTTATTCCTTTCAAAACATTTTTGTGACAGAAAGTATCCTCTGTAATAACTAGTGATAATAACTAGTGCTAGAAACATTGATAGAAAATAATAGTTACGTGACTTTTTCTAGATAAAATTCATCTATATAGCATAAGTAATTTATGCCTTTTTAGTATAGGGCTGCCTGGAATAGCACGTGAAAAATTTCCGTTATACATTACAACATTTTATGTTTCACTTAATATTACTTTTTTTAACGCTCTCCTCCAACGTAATTGAAAAGTCTACCTGATCATATTGCGTGATAGCCAGACAGACGAACCGTGGATGATGTTTAGTGGGTTTATTCGAATAAGTTTACTGGGTTTATTCGAATAAAAATAATTGGCCCTTACAATTGCACATAATTTTTAGCTAATTGATTTAAATAGCTAGTGCTGCTTTATGGTAAATTTGCAGCAAGCAATTGTGAATGTTTCAAAAGGTCGATTATTGATTGCCAAACTATAAATTCGCAACTTACCAAAATCAACTAGTAAAATTAATATTTTACCTAGGATTATCAGAATTTCTAATTTATGAATCTTAAAAAGTTAATACAGTCACGCAACTAGAGAAAACATTTTTTCTGGACTTTCTATATGACTAATTAATAAGATTCGTAGCATTGCTTCGCTCTTTGCCTTCTAGAAGTTTATAGAAATTTTAGTTTAATCTCTTTTTTTCGTATATATAAGAATTTTATAAGTAATATTTATAAATAACAATTAATATAAATTAATATAATAAGTAATATTTTATAAATAATAATTTAATAAGAGCTGCTGCTGAGTTTCGTGATTTAAAATAAATTTGCATTTCATGTCCTTTTAAAATTATTTCTTTTATTGAAAGTAGGCGCTTTCTGGAGATTCAAACATGTTTGATTTTGGAAATCTGCGAATTCTAGAATTCTAAACCGCAAATCAAAAACCCAACATTATATTTTGGGAAATAAAACGCAAGTTCAGATAAATGAAAAATTAAAAACAAATTATAAAGTGGAACGTGACGAAAGGGGGGATAAGGTAAGCCATAGGGGTGTAGGCATTGTCCGATTGGCGTTAAACATGTCATGCTAAACATAAAAAAAATCATTAACGTAATACATAAGATTTTTCCACCAAATACAACGGCTGGACTCACCTTTGGATTATCTCATTTATTCAAAGCTTCAAAATGGAATACCGCCATTTCATCTTATAGGCATTTGTAAGTCGAATAGATGACTTCCAAAATGGCAGTGCTTCAGAATTAAGCAAAAACCATTACGCTACACGACGCACTTTCATCCACAACGTCGTCTTAGAATAATGTGAAAATCTAATCAGTCATGAAATGTTTTAAAGCTTGTGGATTTTCAAATGAGTAAATAGAAAATGTTCTGTACTCGGCAGACATTGATTATGTAAAAGAGGAAGCCGTTGATCTATCTAAAGTCACTGAAATAGAATACGATATCAAAGCCTCTGAATATGAAAAACATTTGAATGTTTCGACGATTTGTCTGAAAATTAGGAAAAGCGCACTATTCATCAAAATTCGGAACAAGGTATGTACAAATTGAATTTTATCTTTTTTTTCAATTCCTGTAATTTTTAGATATTTAAACCCCTTTTGTGTCTTTTCAGGAAATGAATCCAATTCTGATGACGACCCAGGAGTGCCGGATACTAAACCTTCTGCCATTTCCTCTCAGGAAACTCAGAAAAAAGTAGATATATTACTGGAATCTTCATTATCTGTTCAGAAAAACAAAAAAAAATTGCATTTATTCACTGAAATTTGAAAAGGTTTAAAAATAAAAGTTATAAAATATAAAATTGTAAAATCAAAGAAAACATCAATTTATACATTTTTTAAGCCCTTGTAATAATTAACTTATGAATTTGCATTAAAGTTTTTTTTGGTATTTAATTTTTGTTATTTATTTCCTAATGTGAAAGATAAATTTTCATAACACTACTTGTTACCTTATTTTTGAGAATCAAACAATATATTTAAATGTGACCTTCATTAAGAGACCGCCTGTCAGAGCGACCAATTATTAATGGAACTTAGCTTGATCGCTTATTTACTAAATCGCTTATTTCTGATCTTAAAGAATATTTGGTGATTTATCACCTGTGGTCGGTTCCTTAAAATTAATTTATTAACTTATCACTAAAATATGTTCTTAAAATATTAAAATGTTGTATTGTCATCGGAGACACACCTGTGAACATATTTTTTATAATTCTAGCCTATCAATAAGTTGGTGTAAAATTGATTTTAAAATTCTACCTTTACATACAAAAAACAAGATAAGTTAAAAAAAATACTGTGAAAACTAACGTGTTCTTAGTTCAGCTCGCGCGTAAATTTGGAATGAAGGCATTAATGTAAGGCGTTGAAAGGCGTTCGTTTCTTGCCTATCAAGAAGCTAGCCTTACTAAAGCGTGATCGCTTTTGGGAGGTTTTACTGTGTTATATTTCATGAAAAATTCATAGCCTGATTTTTCTGTTGAGCAAACTCTTTCTTTTCTCTTTGGATATATTTCTTCACTTTTCAACACCATAACGTATGAAAAAGATGTTTAGATTACTCCTTCTTATGATGTTTATATGTTCTATGAAACCTTCTACTGAACGATGATAGATAATGTATTGACTGAAGAAGGAAAATATAGGGATGTAAATCTTCTTTTATTCAATGTATAATAATTACAGAACGCAACTATAGTTTCGAAAGTAATAAATTATCAGCTCTATTTCATCAATGGTGGAAGAGAGTAGTAATCTAGGCAAGAATAAAAACACGTTCCAAACATGTTTCTATTCTTACCATAAATGATTATTCTCGAAACTATTATTGCATTATTTAATCATATAGAGAAAAAGAAGGTTTATTTCTGTATTCTTCATATAGAACGTTTTGTATTCAAGTTAGTTTCAGATAGCAGAATCTGTAAGCAACGTTTTCTTTCAAATAGAATGTATGGAAGAAAATTACTATTTACTCCATAAAATTATTGAAAATTGACTGCTGTAGTTCCAAAAGCAATTAATTAGTGGGTCTCTTTATCAGATGGAGCGAAATGCATTTACACCAGGTATAATAGCGAATTTCGTAACTATCTCTAACACCTTTATAAACACAGTCAAATAATCTTCACTCACGGAAAGTTCATAAATTCTAATTAATGTGTCATAGTTGGGAAAGAAAAGTGTATTTTCAATATTTAAATTTACTTAGATAACCGATTATAATATCAACGGAGGATTGAAGGTAAAGGAGGGTATCCATGGTAGGTAAAAGAAAATATCGAAAGTAAAGGAGTTATTTTCTTTTCATAACATTGTGTTTTAAACCTGCGTTTAAATTATTTGTTTATGACAAGTAAAATATAAAATTTTAATCAACAGTATAATGGAGTTAAAAGTAAGAAAAGGCCTTCAAACTTAGAGTACAATATTAAATTAAAAATAATTTTTAAATCATCTTTTCTTTCTTTAAATATGAATGATTTCTTATTTCAAAAGCTGCAAACTAAAATAAAATAAATAAATAAAAAAACACTGGATTTTCTGTTTTATTTTTAATTAAAATTATTGGAAATTGTAATTTAATTTGGTTTATTTAATTTTTACTTTAAAATTAAAAAAATAATTCTTCAAATTGCACCGCTATGTCGAAAAATGTTTTGTTACGTCAGTCACTGTATATATATTTTTAATATAATCTGTATTTCTTTTTTTGCTAGAGTAAGTAATAATGTTTAGTTTTACTTCAAAATCATTTAAAAATATGTATAAAATATATTTAAAACTATTTTGTGCTTACGTTTAAACTGATTAAAAAAGACCGAATTCATGGAAAAACAGTGATTTCGATTCATGTAGAAGACAGTAAATGTAAAGATTAAATTATAACAGCATTATCCTGAAGAAATAAAAGGGAAATAAAAAGACATGCAATAATTTATTTTTTATTGCTTGAAATGTTTTATCTCGACAAAAACATAGTCATTAATAAGTTTGTTATAAATATATAAATGAGTATTTTAAGAATGACAATTTATTATAGCTTTGAAAATAAGTTTCCAATTTGCACCCAAAACTCTTCTCTTGTTCACAGGGTCCGTAAATCACTTAAAACTTATCATGCGTGAGTCGTAAATAGAGGCATAATGGTGTCATGAGACCTCATTAAGCCGCAAAAATTTATGGCTTGTGAAAATTGATGATGTTGAATTGTATCCGATGTAACAAATTTAACTATATGCTGCAGATTATTTAAAAATATGTTTTTGTAATTGAATGAGTAAATAAGTATAAAAGTAAGAATATATATTTTTTAATAATTTGAAATTTTTCCATAGAAAATTTCTCACGCCTTGCATTCATAATTTCAAATTTTAATTATGAATGCAATTTGAAATTATGAATGTAGGGCGAGAAAAAATTTCTATGGAAAATTTTCCGAGTATTAAAATAGATTTATTCAATCATCGATGCTGGATTCTCTGTAGTTTCGTGTTTGCCCCAGAGTTGGTGGATCACGGAAAAATATTCCATCTCGTGCTGCGATTGTAGCCTTACCAACATGTAATAGTGAGAAGTGCCAAGCTAGGTATCGTTCCAAGTGATTCAGTTGGTGAACGTCAGTGCGCTATACTGATGACCCGGATTGGATGCTGTTCACTATGTTGGCTATACGTGGCTTACTTAAGCAATTAAAATTTGAAAAATAAGAATAGTTTTTTTAAAGCATTCTTTTATAAGCCTTGAATCTTGAAAATCACGTCTGATTTCATGATTACAATACATGTTTTTTCCCAAAAATTCCCCCCAATCCCAATACTCTTGGTTGAAAGGGCAAGATAGCGTATTTATTTTTTTAGTATAATTTTTGCTCTGTTTTATGTTTAAGATGCGGCAACGGGAAAAACAAAATGAACACATAATCATAATTTAATTAATAAGAAACTATTACTTGATTAAAGCGTATTTTTAAAAGATATATATTACACTCTTTATTTATTTATTTTTTTTAAACTTTATAGTGTTTACAATATTTGTTGTTGCAGTATCACAGATAGTTGGCATTTTTTAGCGCATAATTAAATCCATTGTTGATGTAACTCGTATAGAATTGTAACCATAACAAATATTTGGTGATTTATCACCTGTGGGCAGTTCATTAAAATTAATTTATTAACTTATCACTAAAATATGCTCTAAAAATATTAAAATGTTGTATTGTCATCGGGGACACACCTGTGAACATATTTTTTATAATTCTAGCCTATCAAGAAGTTGGTGTAAAATTGATTTTAAAATTCTACCTTTACATACAAAAAACAAGATAAGTTTTAAAAAATGCTGTGAAAACTAACGTGTTCTTAGTTCAGCTCGCGCGTAAATTTGGAATGAAGGCATTAATGTAAGGTGTTGAAAGGCGTTCGTTTGAAACATGCTACTGTGTATAACTTATTAAGAACTTACAGTGACTTATTTATCTACATTTACATACTGTAGAAATCGCTAAAATGCTCTTACTGTTATGAAATTTGTAATTTCTGTGAGATAAAGTGCAGCGGTTTTTTTTTTTTTTTTTTGTCAAATTTTACTTGAAGATCTTTATTAAACTACTAATTTATAGGAATTGTTTTCAGCATTTCCATATTTTTTGCAGAAAAACTGTTTTACAGCCATTCACACAAAAGGATGTCTGAATACAGAGATGGAAAATGTGCGCAGGGCGCTCTCGATTTCTATTTTTGAGTGTCCTTATTTGAGTACAATAATCTTCATCGTATTTAATCGCAGAACTTTTGGCATTAAATAAGGCGAATTTTTCAATTTAGAAATAGTGTTGGCAAATTTTGGAACCGTGTGAGGAATGCGCATATTTTCGACTTGTGCTAGATGAAGATCGATCTTGACAGGGAAATTTGGTCTCAAGTGCTTATTTGAAAAAATAATCCAGAAATGAAGCTTCTAAAAAGGTAATTAGAAGTCCTGGATATCATGAAAATTCGATATATACTTAAATTATTTCTTTGTCAATTTAATCCTCGGATCGTAAAACTAGAAGACACAGTCAGTCGAGTTTGAATCCAGTAATAATTTGGTGCATGCAAATTTAAATAATACGATCGCTGCTCTGCAATGCTTTTTATTACGATAATTTTATTGGTTTTCTTTTGTAATTTTCGTAAGTTTTGATGAGAGGTAGAATGAAAAAGAAAACGTTCATGTTTTTAAAAAAACGTTTTATCTTATTACAAAAAGAAATGTTTAACAACTTGTGCCAAAAGTAGAGTTTTTCGAGTGAATGCTTTTCGAATACATTACATAGAATAGCAAATGAAGAAAACCCGAAAAGAATTAACAGCACAGTTAAAATAAATTAAATCTGGACGTGATAAAAGGAAGGAGAGGTTGGTTTAAAAAATCAAATAAAAGCGTTTAAAATAGATAGGGTTCATCTGAGGAAAAAAAATGAAGTAAGAAATTGGATATGTTCTAGAACAGGCACAATACTTGTCAAGTGTCCTGTATTTTGATGACCACTTTATTCAAATAGTACAATTCACTATATGATGACAGAAGCTTTATGATTGCATAATATAATTACCATTCAAAGATAGTAGTATTCAGAATACGGTACACAGATTTTATTTTGTAGTTTTTGAAAAATAAACCTTTACCAACTGATGTAACAATCTTAATTTCCAAACTTTAATATGCATTAAAGACACCTTTTTTATCATTTATTAACTTATGTATGAATAGATACAAGCATAAAAATTGTTTTGGAAAAGACAATCGTATTTCACATATTTTCTTCAGGCATTCATAAGAAGTTGTCTTCGAATCATTCCGATGCTATTAAATCTGCCGGATCTTCATTTTCCGAGGATTATAGTCGGGAAATATTTCAGACTATAATCACATTCTTCGATTATCGATTCGAGATGAATTAATTCTGCTAAGAACATTTAGATAAGATTTATTATAAATAAAATACTTGTTTATATTATTCATCAGAATTTTTAGCTGAGTTTTCACATTTTTATTTGCCATAATTCATCTGTAATAAAATGCCGTTTAAAGTCATTACACGTATTACACAAAATAATTCGAACACCTAATGATTTTGAAAAGCAATGCTTCCAAGAATATTATATTTCTTCTTGGAATAAGGTAAATGTGTCAAAATGTGACAACCCATAAGTACGACAAAGTATTTGTACCTAAACTCCTAACGCAAGAATCGTTTTTAAATATGACATAATTAAATATCTGGATTTCAGGGACAAAGCGCGAAACATGTTAGTGCATTTAAAGCGTTTCTTCTAGGTGAATTTCTCATTCCAACATACATCGAATTATTAAATACCGACAACCTAAATGCAGAAAATAATCGTGAAATCGTAACTTTTATTTTTTTTTTTGTATGTGAAGTAACTCCATCTTCGGTCGCCACGACATTAAAGGGTTTTTTTCATCTGACGGAAGTGAAAGAGATAACAGACGACATGTTTTGAACTAGAAACTTTCTAAAATGCTCATTGCATTTTGGTGTCTAGTTTTTTGATACCAATACCAATAACGAATTGGTATCTTCAAATGCGGAGAGGATTTCTGCAGATGTCATAAGTTACATTTATGTGGTATTTTCATATATTAAATTAAATTAATGTTTAAAAGCAGAAATTGTGTATAATTGAACTTTGTTGAATTAATATGATTAGGAATTTCCACATAGTGATATTTTGAAGTTTTTCTATGGCTGAGTACTTAATTACGTGCGCCTAATGATCAAAGTAGCAACATGCATGCCTTTTTAAAAATTTAATGAAATTTTTGATGTAATAATAAAGGTGTATATATAAGAAATGAATAAAGAAATAAGATTTTCGGTTTTCGTTTTTAATCTAATGGGATACAAGGAAATGCATGTACACCATTTTCCAATTTTTCTAGAAACATATAGGTAGATGGTCAGAAATACTGTCTTTAGTCATATTTCATTTAATTTTAAAAGATATTTTTATTATAGAATCAATATTATTTAGTACAATATCATTACTATTTTTACTTTTCTTTCCTTATGTAATTTCTAGGTGATAAAATGCTTAAGGGTGCTTCTAAAAACTCCTACATGTTAAAAATTCTGCAATGGATATTAATGATGATCGACTGATTTCTCAAGAGTCTTGTGTTGCAAGTTGAAAAATAAAATGAAATATTGTCATAAAAACTTGTCACAGAAAAACGTGTCAGGCCGAGAATTTCTCGGCCTGACACGTTCTCGGCCTGATACAGAGATAGAACAAGTATGACATAATGACAATTATTTTTGTAAAGTATGATCCTTTAGGTGACATGCTGCCGAGTTTCAGACGCGTGAGATTATTGGTTATTGCTTGGCGATAAAGTAAACAGGTTTGGACAGTTTCTAAAAATGGAAAAAATTGAAGTTCGAGGTGTCCTAAAATACTTTGTTAAAAAATATTTAACCACACGGACATACAAAAAGCGGTACATTTCACTTTAAAGGATTCTTGTTCTTCATATTCAACTATAAAAAAAGTGGGCTGCTAAATTTAAACATGGTAGGAAATCAATTCACGATGATGAACGTTCAGGACGTCCAAAAACCACTACGACGAACGAAATCATCTCCAAAATTCACAGTGTCATATTGAATGATCGCCAATTGAGATACGCGAACTTTCTGATACTACAAACATCTCGATAGACTGTGTCCACTACATGTTACAAGATGTTTTGTTTATGAAAAAGCTTTCCGCTCGATGCGTGCCGTGTTTGTTGAACGTCGACCAAAACCGCCAAAGAATTAACATTTCTCAAGAGTCTTCGGAAATGTATTGTGTTACAAGTTGAAAAATAAAATGAAATATTGTCAAAAATCTTGTATTTTCTTTGTCAAGTTGAAAACTTTTCGAACCACTCTCGTACAGGGCTACACTAAAGAATTTGCACACAATAGTGTGTCTTAAATGTATTAAGTTGCAAGGGGACTACATTGAAAAATAATATGAAATTATATCAAAAATCTTGTGTTTTCACAGCCAGGCCGAGAACTTATCAGCCCACTCTCGTATTTATACTAATAAAAGAAAGTTGTTTGTCTCTGTGACTGCGTGGGATGGCTAGCAAAATCTACCGCACGTAGAAATCTGAAAATTTGGGTGCGGATAGTCCAAAGCAGGCCCTGATGCACCTGGGGCTCGGATTTTTAATTTTTTGAGACCCAGTACCCCTGCGGCCTCTTTAAGATTTTTGCCGTAAATTGTTAATAACTTATCCCATTTTTGTCCGATCCTCTTAGTTTTTGGGGCCCTTTCCCCATTTAGCTCTTCATCCATTTCTACGTGTCAGTTAAAATCCTGGTCTCTCCTGCGTCCCGGTAACAGGCCCGTTGAAGTTTTTGTTTCTTAAACTGTTAATAACTTGCCCCCTTTTAATCCGATTTTTTTTTGTTATTGGGGTCTTTTATCCATTTAGTTATTCCACCATTACTACTTTCCAATTAGGACCCTTCATCTTAGGGCCCTGCTCAAAACTATCAGCTGGACCCTTTTGGGCCCCTACTATAGTTCCCTCAAAAATCGTCCGATTCACTAGCTTTTTTTCTAACAACTTCTTAGTACTTCCAGCTAAAAATCGGTTAAGATCCGAACCCCTGGGCCGTTTGAAATTTTTATTCCTTAAATTGTTAATAGCTTACCCCCTTTTAATCAGATCTTCGGTTTTGGGGACTTTTCCCCCTTTAGTTAATTTCTCATTTCTACATTCCAGTTAGGACTATTCATCTTAGGGCCCTGCTCAAAACTATCAGCTGCCCCTTTTGGGCCCGCTACTATAGCTGCCTTAAAAATCGCCCGTTTCACTAGTTTTTTTTCTAACAATTTCTTAGGACTTCCAGCTACTACATGAACGATAAAAAACTTTCTCGGACAAGACCCGGGCCCCTGGTTCCCTTTACGTTTTTGTGCCTTAAATGTTTAATAACTTTCCCGCTTTTTATCTGATCTTCTTCGTTTTTGGGACTTCTTTCCCCATTTAGTTGATCCTCCATTACTACATTCCAGTTAACTCCCTGACCTCCTGGAGCTCGTAACAGGGCTCTTTGAAGTTTTTGTTCCCTAAAATGTTAAAAACTTGCCCCTTTTTAATCTGATCTTCTTCGTTTTGGGGGCCTTTTTACTATTTAGTTATTCCTCCATTTCTACATTCGAGTTAGGACTATGGTCCCCTGAGGCCCTGTCCGGGGCCCTTAAACTTTTTGTGCGCCATACATTTTACCCCTCCCCCTTCCTAATTGTGTCACCATCTCAATGCATAACTTCAAAGTTTAGCTTCGCTCCCCGGGCCACCACCCTCATAATTTTATTGGGTCCCTAGGGCCTCTTTTTAAGCATTTCTCTAAAATTTTATTCTAATGATTAATTTATACCCTAAGCTTAATTTAGACTAATTAAAGTTCTAAAGCGCTAAGTACTAGGACCATTTAAGATGTTTTCCTCTTAGGGCCTTTCTCAAACCTATCAGTTGGCCCTTTTTGGGTCCCCTATTACAGTTCCCTTAATAATCGTCCGATTCACTGGCTTTTTTTCTAACAACTTCTTAGGACTTCCAGCTACTATCTGCACGAAAAAAAAAAATTCTTGGAGTTCAGCTGCGACCAATTTTGAATCTTAATCCATTTGGGGTACTTGGTGCAGCTTCTTTAAAAATGATCCGCTCTTGTAGTTTTCTTCAACATAGTTATAGGGTACTCCAGCTATTTTTTAAACTACTAAACATTTTCTTAGAGCCTCAACCACTATGTTTTTTTTAAATATTAATCTCCGTTTTCGCATCAACTTACGTTTACTGACTACAGCCGTAAATTAAAAATCGCGTTATTGTTAAAGATATGTTGTTAAATTTAGAGAAAGGCGGGGAGATTTCATCCGTACATTAAATATTGCGTAAATGTTAAAGGAAATTTGTTAAGTTTCCAGAGGCGCACATTCCACCGCCTAAGGGAATATTCTTTTCTTGGATTCTATGGGCTCGATTTTAACAGGGTTTGGGTCATTCGACTTGATATCGAAAACTTGAGGTTTCATTTTATAATTTATTATCACGGGCTCGTGCAACGTCGGGCGGGTCAGCTAGTCTCAAATAAAAATGAATCGCTACCAACTTCCGCATCAGTCTTGTAGATTTACTTGTTTTAGTTGAATTAAAATTATGGAGGTTTCCAATTAATCACTACTTTCATTTCTTGAGGAAAGGGTAATTATATCTATCTATATACAAATCGAAACTTGTTGCATGTAAGAACGTATGTATGTTACAAGATCTGTGTAAATATATGTGTAAGATAGGCTAAACATATAATTTAGGAAATCATGATTGTAAATATAGAGAAAATATATATAAGTAAAGAACAATCAGCATGACGATAATTAAAAAAATGAAATTGCAATTAAATAAACACGTGTAACTTAATGCAATTGATCTCCGTCTAACAGAAAGTACCAATAGGTCATACTTTAAATATGCATGATTATTTAAATTTTAAACATTCCAATAATGTACGAACTTAAATGTTTTATTAAAGATATTGAGTATCTAATGCAAAATGTTGTATCAAAATAGGTATCAAATTCTTATAAAAATTGTAAAAATATTTTAGTTTACTGCATTGAGAAAGGAGAATATTTTCGTGATTAATCTTTTAACAAAATTGATCCATTCTAACTTCAATTTATTTCAAAATTTTCTCTCAAATATATCTTACATAATACATTTCATTACTGATATATGCTACTATATTTTCTTTTTATATTATTAGTTTTCTTAGGAACAAAATGTAATGCTCAATTACTTTTAATAGAAAAGAAAACGGAACATTATGTTCTATCTCATCTTATTTAACATTTGTTTGCTCTCTTTTTATAACTGTCATCATCTGAAGTTCAAAAATATTGTTTTTTTTTTCAGCACTAAGTTAAATAACCTGAATCCGTTTTTATAAACTAATTTGTGTGGGAGTTATTTTTTCGAAACCCTATAACGGATTTAATAAATATGAGTGATATGTTCAGATTTCGATTCAAGCATATAATATTTATTATCTTTCCCTTAGTATTTTTTTTTTATACAAACACTAAGACACGTGTAAAATATTTTCATTTTATAAATGTATACTTAGATACATCAATATTAACGAAAACGTTGTGAAAGGTGATATAAGAATGCACAGGCGATTAGTGTGAAATACTTTGGTAATTTCAATTGTGTTTCCAGTACAGTCGACACTGGTTTGTGCTTAAGATAAAACAGATGGTATTAAAAATAGTTATAACAGGTGATTAAAATGCAGAAAACCAACGTTAAATATGCACAAATAATACACAAAAAAGCAGCAAACAGCTGTTTCAAATCCACAAGCGAGATTCTTCTTCAGTGTGACACAGAGCAGAACACAGCGTGCAAAAAAAAGCAAGTTTGAGTATAATGACAGAGAGGTGGTGGCTTATATACCCGATGTTTGTATAGAACGCGCCAAAAACACCCAATGAGAAGAAAGTAGCATGAAACAACTGAGTTCACAAGTAGAGACTTGAGGTTTACGACGATACGATATATACCGGAGAACGAAAGAAACAAAATAAACCAAAAAAGTGAAATTAATGCTTTTCAAATACTTGTAAAATCAGGAGTACTAGGTAAGTCACTGACTAAGGAATGAGAATTTTTAATGATGTGGTAAGCTTCCCAAAAATCAAGATAAAGGTTAGAAGAAAATTTTGGATAATGGTGGCTGAGGAAAAGTTGAACCCATGTTGAAAAGACCAACAATGTTGAGCAATAGAAGAACGTTTAAGTTCCTGATTTTTAACATAACTTTCATGCACTTTTAAACGAATTCTAAGAGCACGTTTAGTCTGACCAATATAAGAGAGACCACACTGGCAAGAGATTTGGTAAATACCCCAGTTATCTATACGATCAATGAGGTGTTTGAGATTTGAAAAGAGATTTTATTAAGAAAAGAAAAAATAACATTGAATTCAAATCTTCTTAAAATTTTAGCAATTTGCTGTCTGATTTTAAAAACAAATGGCAACACAACTGAAGTATTAGAGTTTGAATTAAAATTATTATCAGAATGGAAGGGTTTCGTCAATTTCTCATAAATATAATCTACAGGGTGATTCATAAGTAAGTATTCAATGTCCAGATGCTGTAAAACAGGAGCAGTTTAAGGCACGTTCCCCAAATGCCAGCCATAAGGAAGATATAAACTCATAGAGTTTTTTCCCGCTGCTGTACGAAGTGACTTAGGCAATAGCTAGTGTGTCACACGAATATCAGTAGAAACGGCTGCGTTTGCAGTGGAGAAGGCATTTTGTCTTCTTAAATTGAGGAAAACGGAAACTGCCACCATTGTGCAACGGCATTTTCGAAAACGATTTGGAAAAGAACCTCTATCAAGAAAATCCATTTGCGATTGGTTTACAAAATTTTCAACTACGGGCTGTTTGTGCAGAGTGGACAGAAACGTATTAACGATTTGATGTGTGTTATGTGACTAAGGGTGTACAAATAGAACATCTGTGACTGTTTTTCTGGTTAAAGGATATTTTCCACATCGTGTTCGAAAATGCCGTTGCACAATGGTGACAGATTCCGTTTTGCCCAGTTCAAGAACACAAAATGCCTCCTCCACTGCAAGCGCATCCCATTCTACTGATATTCTTGGGACACGCTAGCTATCGCCTATGTTCCTTCGCACAGCAGTGGGAAAAAACTTTGTGAGTACACCTATTTTACGGCTTACATTTAGGGGACGTGCCATAAACTGTTCCCGTTTTATAGCCTCTGGAAGTTGTACACTTACTTATGAATCACCCTGTAAAATATTATAGGAATAACCACGATCAACAGCAATAGCTTTGAGATAGTTAAGTTCAGCACTGAGTAACTGAGAAGGGGAACAAATATTGGAAGCCCGAAAAACAAAACTATCGAAAGCAGCAATTTTCTGTTTAGGTGGATGAGGAGAATACTAGTGAAGTGGAAGATGATAGCAAAATGTTTACGAAATACGGTAGTCTGATATCTATCTTCACTACGAATAACAAGGACATCTAGGAAAGAAAGACAATTGTTGGTCTCAATTTCAAAAGTAAATTGAATACAAGAATCAATGGAATTCATAACAGAGAGAGTATGATTAATATTCGAATTCATTTCAACCAAGACATAACTATCATCAGCAAAATGTATATAAAACGGAAACTTTAAAATTTTAAACAATTTGTCCTGAAAATAGTGCATGTAAATATCGCATAAAATTGACTAAGAGGATTATCCATAGCCAAACCGTCAGTCACACGAAAGAAATTCCCATTAAAAACAAAAGTATTTTGTCACCGGAAAGCGCAAGTGAGAAGGGTAAGCTCCTTGATTTCAAAATAAGAGAAATGAAACTCACAAAGCCTTTTCTTGAGGCAATCTAAAGCCACTTTAACCGGAACATTAGTAAATAATGAAGAAACATCAAAAGAAGCCATCATGTGGTTCTGTGGCTTAAAACTATGAAGTTTCTTAACAAATTCAAGATAATTCTTGACAGTGAAACAATTACTGCTCAGAAGTGGAGAAAAAACAGGAAACTAAATATTTCGCAAGCTTATAAGTAGCTGTACTGATACAAGAGACAATAGGTCTAAAAGGAATGTCAAGTTTATGGACCTTAGGTAAAGCATAAAATCTGGCACAATGCGCAGTAGAAGGAATAAAGACCTCTTAAAATTAGCAGAAATAATAAAAAAAGATTTGATGGCGGACTTAATTGAGTGAATTTAAATAGTGGAAGTGTCTTTGTGGATATCCACATAGGGACCATCATTAATTAATTTATGGGATTTTTCCAAATATGAAGATTTATCAAGAAGAACAGTTTGACCACATTTTTTAGCCTTGGTAATGATTAAGTTTGTATCAGAACCCAAACTTTTCAGACAATGTTTAACAGAATTCTTAAGATTGGGCTTATAAACATTAGAATTGAAATCAACAGCTATGAGATGCCTAATGGACTCTTCTTGAGAAGAAGAACGAGCGCTAAGCTTGAAGTCTCTTTCAAATGGAGCAATTAGATTGGGTAACGAAGGAATAGCAGAGACAGAAAAATCGTTATTTAATTTGAGAGCATTGAGCTGATTGCCACTTAAAGATAAATTAGAAAGATTGACAACAACATTTTTGTTAACAACAGGAAATTGCTGGAGTTATTAACGACATACTTTTTATAAAGCGTACTAGATTGCTTCTTTAAAATCGAACAATGAACAGGAGAAGCTTTTAGAACTTTACTCCATGACCTTCTGTTTATAGACTCAAAATTAGGAGTAAAATTAGTGAGACTGATATATGTAAAGAATATAACTCGCGTTCTATATGAGCAATTTTATGGCGAGTCTTTTACTTGAATAAAATTAATTTCAACGTATGTAAATAAAACTAGAAATAACCTTCTTCCGCCTACAGTCAAATAGGAAATGTAAGTGTTCCAAAAACCTGTACATTTTTAATCATAAATTACAAAACCTACTGATTTGAGACATAGCAAAGAGAAGAAAAACACAAAAAAATCACAGGGGAATAAAGACCCGTTCGCCAAATACATAAAAATAGCAAATAAAGCCTTTGTGTAAGACGTTATGTTAAAAATCAGGAGCTTAAACGTTCTTCTATTGCTCAACATTGTTGGTCTTTTCAACATAGGTTAAACGTTTCCTCAGCCGTCATTATCCAAAAATGTTCTTCTAACCCTGATCTTGATTTTTGGGAAGATTACCACATCAATTAAAAATTCTCACTCTATTGTCAATGACTTATGAAGTACTCCCGATTTTACAAGTATTTGGAAAGCATTAATTTAATTTCCTTTTTCTGGTTTCTTTTATTTATTTCGTTCTCCGGTAGATGCCTCTACTTGTCCACTCAGTTGTTCCATGTTGCTTTCTTGTCATTGATTACTTTTTGCGCGTTCTCTATCCGCATCAGGTATACAGGGTGTATCTGAAAAAGTGGGCAAAACTTTGCGGGGTGATAGAACGCAGCATATTTCGTTGTAGAATGTATGGCCGCACTTGCCGCTAGGTGGCGTTGCAAATGGTATGACACATTCCTACGAGAGGTGTTGCCGGAGCTGCTGCGTCCGATTCCAACCCCCATCAGGGTGAGAATGCGGTTTCAACACAACGGTGCGCCTACACACTTTGCCTTGGATGTGCGAAACACTTTAGATGCAACGTTCCCAAGGCGATGAATCGGTCGAGGAGGTCCCATAGCTTGGCCACCAAGATTGCTGGATCTCTCGCGTTTGAATTTTTTCCTGTGGTGCCATATGAAAAGCTTAATCTACGAGTGCCCCATTGAAACCGATATGGATCTAGTCGCCAGGATTGCCGTTGTTGCCGGGGATACTCGGGAAACGCCTGGTGTGTTCACAAATGTGCGTCTGTCCCTATCCCGCAGGTGTGAAGCGTGCATTACAGCTGGCGGAAGATCTTTTTGAGCAATTTCTTTGAGCATGTACATTGATTACATTGCGTTTAATAAAATTTTTTCGGAAGTACCTCCTCGTTTTAATTCTTATCTGCGACAGTGGAAAACTACCTTTTAATTTCTCACCGCTTGCGTTCCAAGCATACATTCTATGACGAAATTTGCTCATGTAGCTGCGTTATATCGCCCCGTAAAGTTTTGCCCACTTTTTCAGATACACCCCGTATAAACCACCGTCTCTCTCTCGTTATTCCCAGGCTTTTTCTATCACGCTGTGCTTTGCTCTTTGTCACACTGAAGAAGATTCTCGCTTATGGATTCGAAACAGCTGTTAGCTGCTTTTTTGTGTATTATTTGTATATTTTTAACGTTGGTTTTCTTGCACAAAGGCTTTATTTGCTATTTTTATATAATAGATGAGTTCAAATTTTCTAATCATTTTTTACTTGATATTTTTCAATTTCATCTTTTTACTGTTTCAAAACTTTACGTTATCAATCATTTCATCAATATTTTGAATGAAAAGAAACATGCAGGTGCATGGAATGAGCGAGAAAATTCCTCCATTTATTAAGAGATGGCACTGGTAACTCAAATTTTGCTGAAAATAAAAAATTGTAAATTTATGTGCATTCTTCATACACAATGACGTGTAAAAATGCGCATTTTACTTCCTTGTGAATTTTTTTTTTTGATTATTTCTAATTGTTTTATTTTTATTTTCAAATCTTTATGGTAGTTTGTTAATTGATTATTAAATTTTAATATCAAATAAAAATAATGTTGATACATTCATTATTTATTCCTTTACAGTCAGTTTTTTTTTAAAAGATGCACACTCACACTACACTGTACCTATTCTTTTCAAACACCGAAACAAAATTGTGTTATATTTATTATAAAAGCACTCCTATCGTTCTGCAGAGTGATACACCTTGTTGACTTCGCTGAGGTGTAGCGGTTATTTTTTGCGACAGTGAATGTTTAAATTTATACACATACACACTATATGTTGTTATGTAATTCGATTTCTTGCGATTGATAGTTGAATGAAAATACGTCCTTCCATATATTTTTCATAATTTCCCAGAATAATCAAGAATGTTTAAGACTAAGCAAACACTATTTCGCAAACAGGTAAATGGCTCAGTTGTACAGAGACGCAGATACAAAACAAAATCCGAAATACTATATAAAATGATTAGAATAAAATATTCCAAAGCAGATCTCGAATTCTCATTTGAACGCTGAAATACACTAAAAATTCAAGTAAAATCAGCTGACTGATTCTACTCTCCCTCTCTCATTCAGAACTTCTATTTATACTTTAGACGAATGAACGAACTTCATATAGAAATTTCTAGCCGCTTCGTCCAATCAGATGTAGAAAATTTTCACCTCTATCGAGTTCCAATACTCACTTACAGATATTCCCCGTCTCCAAACAAAACACCCGCCTCCAAACAAAACTCCTCCCTACAGTAAATTATTCTGCCAGTAAGACGAATATCATTTATCCTCTACCGGGGCATTCCAATAGCATAATAATATGTTTACATACATCGCAAGATTTCAATTTTTACATCATCGAAGAGGACAAGAATGTACTTTCGAATGAAAACTGCAAATCAGTTTAGTGACATTTTATGACTTTGAAAATAAATTTCAAGGAGAATTTTTTTAAAGTCTATATCTATAAGGAACGATTGTTATTGTATTGTAACTAGTGGAAGAGTTCCCACAATTGGCAATTATATGGCCAGAGCAAATTTAAAAAGAAAAAAAAAGATATTAACCATGAGATACAGCATTTTAGAGCACTTTGTAATCACGGTATGTCAGTCATTGAATAAAGAAGAAATATCTTTCGGATTTTATGGTATGATTTCGAAATATGTGAATAAAAAAAGAGGCTAAACTGGCTACCCTGGTGTACACAGACAGGCAGACTCACAAACTTTTTCTTTTATTAATATAGAATATTGTACAGTCCGTGTCAGAAAAAAAGATACACTCTACATAGACTTCAGCAAATCTTCACATAAATATATGATTGATACCCATAGATAATAATAATCTATTCTAATTAATGCTATAGTTAAATTTTGCTTTAGAGGATCGTCTACATACAGATATTGCAACAAAATTTAAAATGTTCAATACTTAACTAATTTTGTCATCACATTTGGATACTTCCGTCAATTTTACCTTCTGGTACCAAACGAGAAGTCATACGGTCAAGTTGTTTAGGAATTATTAAGGTTTAAAATTTGAAACTCTTTATGGTTAATTCATTTATTATCGTTGTAAAACAGATTGCAATGCAGGTAGCCTTTTAAAACATAACTCCAAAATTACTTCAGGGAATAAGCTGTAATTTTAGATTCGTACATTTGAAGACTCTAGAAATCGATTTCTGTTAAAAAATTCGTAGTTTAATATTTATATTTTTTCGAAAATTAATTAAAAAATATATTTACCAAATCACAAGATCTCTTTGAAAATTAAACGTGCAAAATAATATGTATTACGATCTAACTAATAAATTCTACAAAATCTGTAAAATAACATTCTCCAATAAATGTCAACAATTTTTGTGTTTGTCAATGGTTATAACACAATAAACGTTAAAAAGAATGTGATTTTAGTGTTGCTTTATCTTACAATTATAAACAAAAATATGAGGAAAATATGTTGTTATTATTAAATATTTTCTATCACTCTCCAATTTTAAGAAATTTAATTCTGAATTTTTGACTGTATGCCCATAATTACAGGAACTATGATAATAAGTTATAATTTTACTTGCGTTTAATCTAAAAAATATATATTTTGTCTTCTTGTATGAATAGAATATACAGTAAAAGAATAAAAATAAATTTTACTATGGCAATTTTGTCCTTGAGGTATTTTCTTCTAAATGTCATTTATGTTTATAAAATTTCTCTCTAATTATTCTAAAAAATAATTAACTCTGTAGATTTTCAGCATTGTAATTTTACCTTTCAACTATGAAAATGCGCATTTACTCATTTATTTTCTTATTAAATTAAAATCACAAAATTCGTATGTTATATTGCCCAATTGAAAAATATAATAAAATTAATATTTTTTTTAATTAAAAAAAAAATCCATGGTTGATGGAAAATTTCAAATATCGTCTTCATTTTTTGGCATTCCTAAAATATAAAAATTACTTCTTACGTCATGAAAAATATGTATACCTTTTTCCACGGTGAACTTAAAATAATAAACGTTAAAAATAAAATGATTTTTGTGTTGATTTATATTACGACTATATACAAAAATATGAATGGAATTTCTAGATAATCCTTTTCTGTAAAAAGCATAAGAGAATAAATTTATAAAGTGAGCTATATAACTTAAACAATCTTATTGTTTTTATTTTTTACTTTTTATTTTAGAATCGTATTTGTTTTTCAGCTGGATTTAAGGTTAATGCAAGGTTCTATTATCTTAAAATTGGGATCAAATATCTCTTTTATATATTTTTTTCTTTCTGGAATAGCTTGCATTTTTGAATAATTTATTTTAAAGCACAGGGATTTTAAGTTTCAAACTGTAAGTGTCTTTTTGACTACGACTCCATTAGCTATAAAAAATTTAGCTTGTTGCACTTTGATAAATCGTTTGTTTGATATATTTTTTTACGTTGACTTTTTTTTTTTCTTAAGTTAAATAACCTAGGTTTTCAATTCGAAAGAAAAAAGTTATTTGAATGCTTTGGAACTAAATTTTTCTTTTCATTCTAAACTGCTTTTTGACTTAAATCTAATACTTTATTCTAAAAAAAATTAAAGCTTTTAGAAGTCAACAAAATCATACATCAGACATTTTCTATTTCATCTCTTTTCTTCGTTGAATTTCAAGTAACAATATATGTCTCTCTTTCTATAAATTTAAATTATACTAAAGTTTAATTTTGTTAATGTAATATTTTTATTAGAATAAAAAATAATAATGAATTAAAAATGTTTCTTTGTTCAATGTTAAAAATTCATTCGATATATATTTTTTGTTGAAAATTCGTATAGTCACACTGACCAAGGTTTAAAAACAAATAGTTACATCAAGAATATAATAAATTTTACAAAATTTTTCATTAAAATGAGCCACGTAAATTGAAACCAGCAGTGAGATTTAAAAAAAAAAAAGAAAAAAAAAAAGAAAGATATAAAAAAAGTTATGTTTATCGACTTCCTGCCAGATAAAATTTACGAAAATAATTGTAAAAAGTAAATGAATAGTTCAATTAAATAGTCATGTCACCTAAATTATTGTTTGTAATATAAAACAATAAGCCTATAAAGTATGCATGTTGAGAAGTCTTGAGTTAAGAAAGTAGCAGTAGTGGTGCGACGACGTTCGTAGTTCACTGGACTCATCGATAGTGAACTACGATATCTTTATTGGCCGATAGTAGAGTTGTTTCGTTTGGCATAGTGCTTTTTTATGCATGAAAATCAATCAGTTGGTTGAATGTAGCTCTCTACAAGTAGCAAAACAGCAATAATCGATATTTTTAATAGTAGTTTGTATCGGCATGCGCAGTTTGTTATTTGTATTTTATCTCATTGCATCAAAATGCAGTATAGGAAAACATGCGTCTTACCTTTTTATTTTTTTAGAGTATCCAAATGAATTAATCCAATGTGGTCGTCTCAAGAAGTAGTAATCTTATTGTGTTCATACTTTTTAGCACTGGTATTTATCCACTTATTTAGCACTGCTGAAAGAAATGTTTGATTTCTAAGTGTATGTTAACTTGCTGATTATTGACCATCTTTAGACTAGGTTAAATATTTAATATATATAATTTAGATTTAGAATTATTACACAGAGCTCTTATACAATGACTCTGATCCTTCATCATTACATTTTGGAAGCAGAATAAATAAATGTCTTAGAGACCTTTAGCTGGAAAAACGTGTTGATGTCATAAAGTTCCCCATGATATGCAATCCCGTTACGCTTCAACATCATGTGGTGGTTTTTCACAGTTCATTACGCGTTGGGTAATTTCTGATGAAACAGTTATGATGGATTGTGTGCAATACTCACTTCTCTTTCGCTAATTATGTGAATGCTTTTCAGTTCTTTCACGAAAAAGATTAGTTTAGATTATTTGGTTTTCCATCAGTTTGTAGTGTAGATAGATACAAAAAACAGTAATCTGTAGCAAGCACTGACGATACGTTGAATGTTACTTCAAATGAAAAAATATCCTTCGACAAATCACGTCATCGTAATTTGCTTCTTCTGTGCAAAATGTATTCTGCGCAACCAATTGCAAATGTCAGCGGCAAATCTCAAGTGCAGTATTTAGCAATGCATTGCATAAAATCAAAGACGTATCTATGTACAAGTTATTCGGTCTTCATGTTCGAATGCCACCGAACTGACCGGGTTTCTTGTTTTGGAAACGTATTATTTAAAGATTCTTTTATTGTTTTCATTTAAGATCAATGTGCCTAACCCATAAATACAAAAAGGTTTATGTACCTAAAATCATAACGCATGAATCGTGTATAAATGTGACATTAATTATCCGCATTTGAGGAACAAAACGCGAAACATGTTGCTACATTTATCCAGTTTCTTCTAGATGAATTTCCCATTTCCCATTGTTAATTATCAAATTCCTCCAACATTTTCTAAATTCAAGGAATAATACAGAAATCAAAATTACCATTTTGTTTTTTACTTATGAATGTTAAATAATCCCATCGAAGTCGCGTCGTTACAGGTCTGTTTCATGTATCTGAAGTGAAACCGTGCAAAGATGATATACAGGGTGGTTATAATATAAGTATCTCTATTTGGAGCTGTCTGTAGCTCGAAAGAATAACCTGAATGGAACTAAAATCGGTACACATACTATTCGAAAAGGGGGAAAAAGAATGGAACAATAAAAAAAATAATTGCAATAATCACCGACAGATGGCGCTACGGAGTGTGAAATGTAATGTGTAATACAAGAACAAAGAATTGAGGTGTCAACCCTGATAGCACACCTAATTTATTGGAAAATGTCATAGTGAATGTGGTTATGCTATCGAATGGCGGTGCCGATCCTGTTCAGGTGCCACATGGCTATTGTGCTGGAGGACACAATCCAGGCGATGCACGACGTGCTCAACTGCAGAATGTAATGCATCAGGAATTATGTTTCGCACATGTTGTGATCTGTGGTAAAGCCATTGAGATTTGAAACACCTCCACGGTAAAAATGTCACAAATTACATTTCACACTCAAAAGCGCTATCTGTCGTCGATTATGACAATTATTTTTTTATTGTTCCATTCTTCTTCCCCCTTCTCGAATAGTAAGTGTACCGATTTTGGTTTCATTCCGGTTATTCCTTCAAGCAACAGACAGCTCCAAATAGAGATACTTATATTATAACCACCCGGTATTTCGACAGAGTTGTTTGGTGTCTGAATTTTTCATATACCTATTACCGAATTGGATCTAAAAAATGTGGAGAAACTTTTAGCATTTGTACTATATTTAGTTTATGTGGTATTTTCATATATAAAATAAATATTCTGTGTAATTATAAATTGTGAATAATTGAACTTTGTTGAATTATAATAATTAGGAATTTCCAAGTACTGATATATTAATATTTCGCGATGGTTTCCGTTGATAGACATGCGAAATTATGGTAAATATTTTATTTAATTATTTATTTATTTTCCCTTTTTTGTGGAAACTGTAATTTTGGAGTCTTCTGAATATGTTTTATTAAATTATAGTTTTTTAAACACATTCTTTAGTTATTATTTTATTTTTCTAAACTCTTTTAATATTCCCTCGTTTAAATGAGTCATCGAGACAGACATAACTAGTAATCTAAGGGCTCTGTCAGTTGATTTCCAGTATAAAATACACTCATTAGTTCAGTTTAAATGATTTCTTGTGCCTGCAGTCGATTGAGCTAGTATTCTGAGCCTTTATGGTAAAATAAATCTTAGATTGAATTGAATAAAGGCTGAAATTGAGATAACGGGTCACTTTACTACTAAAGTTAAGGGCATTCGTTAGCCTTTGAAAGGTTTTTTAATTAAATATTTTAGAATATCTTTTTGAAGTATTTTAGCTCTTTAAAGAACCGTGTGTGAGACAATTATGTGTCTGTGATATAGAAAAAAAAATCAAAAAATTTTATATATATATTTAAAATGCACTTTTACAGATTTTTTCCATCAAAATTAAAAAGGTAAAATTTTGTATCTAAATTTCCAATTAAATGTTCAGCAGGATTGAAACTACGCCATAAATCTGTTGCCATAAATTTCGAAAAAAAAAAATAATGTCACACTCCTGCAATTTTTAACCTTCTACTAAGTTTTTCATACAAGTATGCTCTATAATTGTGAGGACTAAATTTCTTAAAGGTGAAATAGTTTTTAGAAAAATAAATGAAGTTTCATGGCATATTGAAAAAATACAGTAAAAAATTACTATTTACTTAACATTAAAATAAATAAATAAATAAATAAACATTTTTTCTACTAAATATATCATTTTTAATTCTATGAAATACACCATAAGGATCGTCATTAAAATAATCGAGTCAATTTAAAAACATGAGTTGAAATTTTAGCATCATAATGATGTATAAAAAAATGGAGAAAACATAATTTAAAAATTGCAACTCTGAATTATTTAACGGGATTTGGATGCAGTAAAAAGTCTTTTTCGCATATTCCTAATTATCGGATTTTTTTGACACGTCGTCATAATATACTACTGATGTCTAAACTCATTTTTAAGAAAATGTTGGTAAAATGGATATTTTCTTCATTTTTCGTAAAATGAAGTCTTTTTTGCACATTTTAACTTATTGGATTTTTACGATACTGCGTCAAAATATACTACTGACGTCTAAACTGATTTTTAAGAAAATGTTTGCAAAATGGATACTTTCGTCATTTTTCGTAAAATGAAGTCTTTTTCGCATGTTTTAACTTATCGGATTTTTTATGATACTGCGTCAGAACATACTAATGATGTATAAACTAATTTTTAAGAAAATGTTTGTAAAACGGATACTTTCGTCATTTTTCGTAAAGTGAAGTCTTTTTCGCATATTTTAACTTATCGGATTTTTACGATACTGCGTCAGAATATACTACTGGTGTCTAAACTTATTTTTAAGAAAATATTGCTAAAATGGATATTTCCGCCACTTTTCGTAAAATGAAGTCTTTTTTGAATATCTTAACTTATCGGATTTTTACGATACTGCGTCAGAATATACTACTGATGTCTAAACTCACTTTTAAGAAAATGTAGGCAAAATGGATATTTTCGTCCTTTTTCGTAAAATGAAGTCTTTTTCGCATATTTTAACTTATCGTATTTTTACGATACCGTGTCAGAATATACTACTGATGTCTAAACACATTTTTAAGAAAATGTTGGTAAAATTGATATTTTCGTCATTTTTCGCATATTTTAACTTTTTAGATTTTTACGATACTGCGTCAGAATATACTACTGATGACTAAACTCATTTTTAAGAAAATGTTAGTAAAATGGATATTTCCGTCATTTTTCGTAAAATGAGTCCATTTAAATAACTTCTGTTAGTTTGAATACAATTAAGTTAAATTATGAATTGATATTTTAAAAACTGTTGTAGAGATTTTCTGGCTTAGTGAATTTAGCAAAACTATTTTTTGTGTAATAGCCTTTTATTGCATTTTAAAACTCAATGATATCTAATATTACATAAAGTTAAAATAAGACTGTTTGGGAAGTATTTCATTAAAAATTTCATTTCCAAAATATCAAATATTTTATTTTAAATAGATTTTAAAATTTTCTATCTTGTTCATTTTTTATATATAACATTTTATAATATGCTGTAAGATAAACCTAAAATGTGACTTTTCGTAGAGGTGTACCATTTCACGTATTAGTTTCAAAATTCTATATATTTTTCTATTCGAAATATATAATTTTTTAACTTTTTTTTTGTGTTGGTTCATTAAATTTGTTTATTCAATAACGTTTTAAAATATTTTTAAAGATTTCTTGAAAAGTGAATCTTGCACTTCAAGAATTATGCAGTGCAAAATATTCTTCTATTTTTAGTGTGAAAGATATGCCGAATTTCTTTCAAAACTTACCGGAGTTTAAAATGGTCTGTCGATACCCATTTCCAAGTCATCTGTTACTCACAGTTCGTGCGAGATATGAATATTACGCCCTACCATACAAGTGTATTGGATGCGGAAAGAGAACATTTTCTCTTGCTTCAAGCCATACTTCAAATGTGACATCATGGAAATGACATTGTAAATCAAAAGCCCCTTCTGGACATTATGTCCATCTTTTTTCACATTACTGCATGTCTACAAAAAAAAAGGCTATTTTTTCTTTTCCTCTTTTATATATTAATCAAACTCTCCACATCTTGTTAGGTTTTATTTTCTTCTTTTCATTGTCAGTAGAAGTGATTATTTTGGTCAGAGTAAAGAAAGTAAAATATTATTAAATTATTGCTAAATTAATTAACATCTTCACACCCATATATTTAGTAAATACTAGAGAGGAGACGCTCTCAGCCCGATCCCGTTCCGGAAAGGGCTCGGTCTCGGGCTCGATTTTTATACCAGTCTTCAAACTCGGGTTCAAAGTGAAAATTTTATTTATTCACAAATTTAAAAAAGGGAAAAAGAAACTTGCTATTTGAGAAACAAGAATGTAGGCTATGTTTCTTAAAGCGTTTTAGAATTCTTTAAAAATCAGTTTGAACGAGAATACGGGCCGAAACAGACTCGAGCTCAATTTTTGTACCAGTCTTTAAGCTCGGGCTCAAAGTAAAATTTTTATTTATTCACCAATTTAAAAAAGGGAAAAACGAAACTTGCTATTTGAGAAACAAAAATTTAATCTAATTTAATTTAGTTTAGTCTAATTTAATCTAAGTTTCTTAAAGTGTTTTACAAATCTTTAAAAATCAGTTTGAACGAGAATACGGGCCGAAACGGTCTCGGGCTAAATTTTATACCAATCTTCATGCTCAGGCTCAAAGTGAAATTTCTATTTATTCACAGATTTTAAAAAAGAATTAAAAAAAAACTTGCTATTTTAGAAACAAGAATGTAGTCTAAGTTTCTTAAAGTATTACAATACTTTAAAAATCTGTTTAAAAGATAATATAATTGTTATTGATGGGATATGAGGAAAAATATTCTGCCTGATTCTGAAGCCTTTGCACGATCAGTGTTAGTAACATAACGAAACCGCGGGGTATTATCTTATCCATTCTCGCTTACTGTTTGAAGTCCTTTTCCAGAATCACTGGAAAACGGAACCCATGTCTTTCTGCTATAATTATAGAATGATATTTTAAAAGAATAATAATTGTGTCTTTTGAAGATTTCTGCTAGTGGTTGGGACTAAATAACAAATTAGCTATTTTACATCGATTTTCAATGACTTGAGAATCACGAAACGCTGTCATGAAGGACTATTCAGGATTAATACATATTTCTATGTAAGAAGATAGTTTGAAATGGAAAAATTCGTCTTTTAACAATTTTAAAACGTTATTAACAATTTTCTACTGCGTACTTTCGTTATCGGGCTCTCGGGAGGGCTGTTATTTCAAATCGTCGGGCAAGGGCTCCGAAAAAGAGCCCGAACTCTAGTAGATAATTAGATCTCCAGTAGATCTCTATTAGATAAATACTACATAAAGATAATTCCATCTGGGAAGAGAAAGGATCAATACTTATATGGAGTGATAAAACATTCTGCAAAATTTGAGAGTGTTTTATTTCATTTGAATTATGTTATATATTTTCTCACTCTCAAGCATATTTCTTCCTAAATAATTACGCTTTTTTATTATAAAACACATAATATACTAAATTTAGTTTCTATAATAAAACACTGTTAGAAAATACATTTCCCTTTGTAAGAACACCTGTAACTGAAACTAAAGATTTGAATCAGATCACAACATTTTATATTTAGATTTTTGAAAGTACAGGGAGATGTTTTCCATGACACAAAATTATTAACATTTGGTACAAAAATTTAAAAAAACGTGGAGGGGGAGGGGGGCGAGGATCGCACTCTCAGAGCTGAAAACAGTAAAGGATATCTGCACTGATCACTAGTACAGTGAATTATGCAATTTTTAACCCTTTCCAACATAGTTGAAAAGTGTCTATGAATTTGGTTTGTCTGTCTGTCTAGTCGTCTGCCTGGCCGCGAACTCGACTAAATATATTACTTGGATTTACATGTAATTGAGTCATTTATGTTACTGAGGTTTAGTCTGGCATATTCGGTATTAAGAATAACGTGTTTAGCATTTATAGTTCGTTTACGGTGGCACTAAAAATAATTTCGTTACATTATGATCTATGGGGAAAAGTAGTTTGCTTTTAATAATGTTACACTATTTCAAACATTCTGAAGTTGATACTTATATCTGAGATGCACTGTAAGATGCTTACTATAGAATATGGTGTGCATAGCATTTATGATCATTTACAGAGACACACTAAAGAATTCGGTTACAGTACTGTCTATAATATATATTGCAGTATATATATGAAGTATAATTATTGCAGTGTATATAGTACTGCAATAATTGCTGGAAGTGTGTGTTTTCAATTGTGGCATGCGTTTTTAAATTTAATTGATTCTTTACACATTATTTTAGGTGTATAAATTCAAAAGATCACATATAGAGCTAAACAAAAGTATTCGAGTACATTCCCGATTATTAAAGGAATTTTCTGAAGAGGAATTTTCAAATGTGTTATACGTTTCCTAATTGAACAAAATTATTTGCATACTTTGTAATATTATAACCTATACATCATATACATCGCTGCACAAAAGAATTCGGATATTGTTCCTACTATAGATTGTATTTGCTGATTTTTTTTTCAATTGTAATATACGTTTTCCAAATTGTTTACATAGAAACCATCCTTCACCTATTAAACTATGAAGTTTTGTTATCAAATTCTGAATGTGTTGGAAAATGTTTCATAATCTATACTTCACGTATGATTTTTCATTCTTGTTATTTTGTGCATACGTGAAAGCATTCATTTGTTTGCCATGCAGAAGTTCAAGTGAATAATTCATCCTAATATATGTTTTATTGTACTCAGTATGAGTCTAGCCTTGATGTATCAAAATTTAGAATGGATTTGGTACTTTATTATTGGTGCTACTTTTTCTTTTCAGGGAAATAATTTCTTCGTTGTCTTTAAATGTATTATTGTATGTAATATGATGTCAAACCGGTCATTTATTTTAACTTGATGTGCCACTAAACAGGAAAAGTTCTATTATAACTACTTTTATTATTTTTTTAAATATAAGATAAATATGAACTGCTTGTGTCAAAATGATTTTAATATTTACGATGTCAAACATATTTCTCATCTACGTAACTTTTGTTTTACTTTAATTAACTGGTCTTTGAAAACCTTTTTATTTGCTTTATTACGTGAAATTAATACGGGTAAAAAATTTCAAGATTTTCTTATGATTAATTTTTGTATTTTTCGTAACTTTATTACAAAAAGAAAAGTTTTAGACAAAGTTTCTTTCAAAACTTTCTCGAGGATTAGTTTTTCCTCTAGATTTTAGGTAGATTTCGTAAGAAATACTACCTATTACATTCTCCCCTAGGATGGAATTTCTGGAAAATTTTTGCAGATATACACCGATCATGACTCCCAGAACCCAAAACCACCCCCAGTTCAAAACTTTATCTATCTATCTATCTGCCTCTCTATCTATCTACCTATCTATCTCTCTATGTCACTTTTTTATGGACACGATAACTTAAAAAATTCTGCTCAAATCTCTTCCAAAACTTATACATAAAATAAAGGGGCATAAAATCTTGGTCAAGTTCGTTAATGGGTAAAATCAAACCAGGGGGGGGGGGGGGAATGGGTTTTTTTGCGAAAACAGAAAAATCCCCATAACTTCTGAGTTATGATACGTATCGAATCCGTTTAAAGCTATTATTACTTTTAGGAAAAGGGCCGAAAATTTATGTATGACAGATTTTTGATATCATTAAAAATTGCCACAAGGGGAGGGAAGCGGAAATAGGGGTTTCAGAAGAAAAAAATTCATAACTTGTCAATTGACAAGATATCAAATTTGCTTAGATTTATTATAAATCCTCTTAATATTATCTACAACTTTTATATTGACAAGTTTTTTATAGCACCAACCCTTATAGAAAAAAAAATTAAAAACAAAAAAATTCTGTTGGCTTCGCCTACTTCACACAGGTAGATTTTGAAGTAGACGGTTCCAACTGCCGCATCATGGCAAAAATGTCATTTTTCCTGCAATTCCCAATAAACAGGCGCCCCACGGTCCGCATCTTCGAAATCTACCTGTTCCTGACAAGCCGTCAGGGATTTTTTTCCTATCGTGATTTGAAAAAAATTATTTCAACTTTATTTCACCATTTTTATTTTAGACTAGTAGTAATCCAATTCTTCGCATGGAGAGAATGAGAAAAAAAAAATACTTATCAACCCTAAACATTTAAAACGCAACACTTCCATCGATGAATGGGATATATGTAAAAGTATATACTGAATTTCATTCATGAAAATGAAATACACTGTAAAAAATGACCAATGTTTCTTATTTTATGAAAATATGCTATAACCACGAACGAAAATACATTTTAATCTTCTGAGTTATCCGAAATTTCAAATAGCATGTTCCATTGTCTTTTGAATCCCCAGAAACGAATGCATTTTCAAAATTTAAAGAATAATTTATAAAAACACATTATTTTTAGCTGCCCGAATTTTTCAGAAACGTTTCCAAAGGGTTTTTATAGTGTATTAATTAGTGTCCTCAGGCTGGAATACCTGCTTTTCGAATGATATTCATTCTCAAGTACACGTTTTCAGCCGCATAAGTTAATTTATACATGAAAGAGTAAAGAAATAATCTTAATTTTAATGTTATTGTTAACTCTGTTAATTTTGCATGTTTGTCTGTTAAACATTTTTTTGAGCATGAAAATGTTTACTTCAGAATTGATAGCATTCAAAAAACAGGTATTCCAGGCTGAGGACACTAATTAATACACTATAAAATCCCTTCGGAAACGTTTCTGAAAAATTCGGGCAGCTAAAAACAATTTGTTTTTATAAATTATTCTTTAAATTTTGAAAATGTATTCGTTTCTGGGGATTCAAAAGACAATGTAACATGCTATTTAAAATTTCGGATAACTCAGAAGATTATATTATATTTTCGTTCGTGGCTATAGCATATTTTCATAAAATAAGAAACATTGGTCATTTTTTACAGTGTATATTACATCGATTGTTTAATGGAGATGTACGTTTCTCTTTTATTTTCAGTCTCTTTTATTTTAGACTAACAAAGGAACCACTTTTAGTGCAACTCGCACCTACCATTGGGAAAATTTTCTGTTAAAATTATATTTTTTGATTTTATAGCAGCATAACTTTCTGAAAATGCAAATTTCGAGAACACTTATCGCACTATTAACATAGAAGTTCTTTTGAAAAAAGTACTTTAAAATACAAATTAGTTAATAGTAAGAATAAAATATTGGAAAAGTTTAAAAATTCCTTTAAAAATCTACGAATTTTATTTTGAAAAAATACAACACTAAAATTGCATTTTTGGCGGCGCGACTGGCTTTATTCGTTAAAATAGTATTTTTCCCGGCAACCCTGGCGGAAGGTCATAATCTTCGGCTGTGTGTGAGTCAGAAGTGATATGTATTTGTGGCACCCTGTTTGAAGACTAACTCGCTTTTGGAGTGAAATTAACCATTAAAAATCCAATAAAAAAATAAAAGTGTAAAAAAATATATAAAATATGATTTTAACAGAGAAATTTTACCGGTTTTCTAACTTGGCTACAAAGTGCATCAGGTCTCGATACTAGGTACGAGCTGCATTAAAAATGGTTCCTTTGTAAGATTAAAGTCCCACAAAACAGAGGGATTTTATTTACATTTTCTCGGTTAAACCAAGCAGTGAATTATTAAATGGGGCAAATGAACACACGTCCTTAAAACAGAGTCATTTTCATACATGAATTTCAAGCATTTTACTTACAACTCAGTAAACATGAAGCATTTTCCCTTAAATGTCAGAATTCTTAACATACGAACCCAAATGCGTATATATCCTTTATTTTTCCAAAATTTTGAAAAAAACAAACAAACAAACAACGTATCATTATTTTTGTCTCAGTGCTGTGCAAAGAAACAAAATGAAGAAACAAAATAATTGTTTGCAGTTTGACAGTCATTGAAACTAGGGGATTCAAACCGAGTTTCTCGGGTTACATTATAAAAACCCAGACCATATATGAAAAACCCCCTTTTTTATTCAAAACGCTAAAATAATTTTTACATTTAAAATATATTTTGATATTGTCCATTAACAATACTAAAAAGTATTTTTATATGAAAAATATCAATAAAGTTTTGAAATTTATTAAAAGCGATACTTTCGTATAAGCACCGTATTTTCACCAAGTGAAAAGAGTAAGCAGCGCCATATCGGAGGCTCCGGTATAAGCCGCATGTTAGGAGTTAATAATCGTAGAAATTGCCAAATATTTCGCTATTTACACAATTTCATTATGTTTGAAATAGTGTAACATCAATTATATAAGCTACAAAGAGTTTTCCCCGTAGAACATTATGTAACTGAATTCTATTTTGTGACCTTAAAAATGAATGATAAATGCTTTGCATTCCATATACAACACAAACGATGTTTTAATGCATCTCAAAAACGCGTATTAATTTTATTATGGTTGAAATAATATAAAATCATTAAAATACACCACAAGCGATTGTTCCCTAAAGACCATAATGCCTGTGATGTCTCTAATGACCATAATTCATACGCCCCACCAGTAGCTGAGAGGTTCTACTCTCAAAGCTGGTAGACGGGAGGTGCTCGGTTCAAACTCTTGTCGCCCCTGTCGACCTAACCGTTCGAAGTTTTCCGTGGTTTTCTTCGAACCTTGCTGTAAATACGTGTTAGGATCCCTTAGAAATAGCCCCACGGAGGGCATTCCCCTCAGAGCCTATATCCCTCGTGTTGATAATCGGCCGTCATAAAATCAACAAACCAACCATAACGTCATAACAATTCTTTTGAGTTTTCCTGTAAACAAACTATAAACACTTCCTTTTCATTTGCGAAAGCGCAAAAACAGATTCGAATTACATGACAATCAGAGTATAAATACGAGATATAGAGCACGGACATACACGGCAGGCGAACGGCAGACATATGGCAGAGGGTAGATAACACACGCAGACAAGCAAACCGAAGTCGTAAACAATTTTCAACTACGCTTGGAAAGTGTTAAATAAGTATCATTATTAAGTGCCTTACAGTTGTAGAAGGAAACAAAAAGAAGACCCAAAATAATGATTTGCAGTTTGACATTTATTGAATTAGAAAGCACAAAAGTACATGTTTATTTTTTTTATCACTATTAAAACTTTTTTTTTTAATTAATCTTTAAAAATCTGCATATTACGTTACACTTTTGAGATAAACTTTATATAAAACCACATTTTTTGTTTTATTCTGTGCTGTAAAAACTCAAATCATACGATATTTAACGAAAAGAATGGGAATGATGGAAGAAAATATCTAATGCAAAAATCCAGTAAAAAATCTCTCAAAACTTAATTAAAAGTAAATCTAAATCGAATTTTCAAAAGTCTCTTCTAAGGGTTCTCGGGTACAACAGGAAGTATTTCGATGGCCAATGTCGTGGCTCTGACCTTCTCCATCCAGTGTGGAAGATTACACAGACATACATACACACAAATTCTTTGTTATTACAATTTTACAAAATTAAAGTACATTGTGTTTGAAAGAGAATCGCCCTATTTGAAATGCGTATATTACGAAAAATATTGAACATAGACAATCAAGATTAATTTTACACATGGCTAATCATAAAATGTTTTTACAAGCCAAATTAAAAGTGTTCAATATGTCAACCTCTGAATGCACGGCATATGTCGTTATGGTAGTAAAATTCGTCCTAAACTTTTACAAAGAAGTCTGCATCCGTTGCTCCACGGCTGATATTATGTAGTTACGCATATCTAGTCTTTATCTTAGTCATAATCTAGTCTTTTATAAACATCCACAAGAAGAAATCGCACACTGAGAGGTACGGCAATCTTGGAGAACAGACGCTGAATTGGCGGGCGAAGGAAGAGCGTAATACCCGGTTCAGATTGGATATTTAAGATATCTGAGACCGCCGAACTCACTGAGGGAGTTCAGGAAACTCACTCAGTGAGTTCGAACTTTCTATTCCTAAATACAGCCATTACCGCTAACTGTGATTGGCTCTGGAGAATAGCTGCAACAGATTGGCTATTGATGCTGGCTTTAACTGATGCGCATGCGCACATTCTATATTTGTTCAGATATCAGACAAGGTGATGTTCAGTGAGTTATCTTAGATGAGTTTTGCGATGTGAAAAAGTATTATATTCCGGGAGGGTACCACCTCAAAAATGGTGATCTAAGATATCTTAAATGCGAACAGGGTATTAGCGCTACCTGTCGGCAACGGAATAGAGCTCCAGATTTCCCTCTTTCTACTTATACATTATTCGATTAAAACAGATTAAAAGCTGAATAGTTATGACTTTTTTTAAAATCTGATGTTTCTTTTTGAAACACTCTGTACTTGAAATATTAATAAGTATCAAATTTACTAATAAAAGACCTTTTTCATCATTATTTCATTAATCTTAATAAATTTTATTTACAAAGATCAATTTACACAGATCGATTTGCACAGATGCCAGAAAATAGACTATTCTTAAGTTTCTCTTAAGGTTCTTCTAGACTATTCTTAAGGTTTACATCTCGCCAGTGCGATTGAAGCAGTTTTAGCATGAGGCTCATAATCCTTTCATTTTCATATAAAAGGATAAAAATGTATGTTACTTGATATTTACGTATTTTAGCTTATGCTATATAACACCTTCACACACAAAAGGAAACTATATACATATACATAATATATACATAATGCTATACACATAATTTTAATCAGTTTGACTAGTTAATTTTACTTACGTGTGTGTAAATGTTTATGAATGTTAGGTACAGTTAGGTACACTTTTCTAAAGAAGTACTGGAGATAACTTCTTCGAATAATCATGCATGTTAAAAATACATGAATTAAAAAAAATATTTATTTAAAGATTTAGAAAATCGTTCTATATTATTATGTAGTTACATTAATAATTTTAGATAGTTTTCAAGAAACTGAATAGTTATAAACGTAGGTGAAAATTTTCAAGTCTCCGGTTAGCTTTTTATAAAAAGGATATCTAAAGTTGTAAAAAATGGTGTATTTTCTTAGAAAAACCATCTAAGCATATTTCCGTGGCCTTTTTTTTTTTTTTATGACTTTGTTTTAGAGGTATATATATTGTAAAACCATATAAATTAAATATTTTTGGGAATTGCCTGAGTCAGCTTTTTTTTAAAGTTAAAATTTGAAAATTTGAAAAATGGAAGTATTTGTTTTCTGGGTCCTTAAAAAAAACAGCTATTCTTCAAGTAAAAACGTTGTACGAATTTAAATTTGGCAGTCTATCCTTCTTCTTTAAATCAAGATGCATCGAGTGACTGCATTGGAAAGCGAGGCGAAAGTTTTTACATTAAATTTGAATGGCAGTCGTATGTGACTTGGCGATATTTACCAAAGGGTGTGAAATTCTAAAAGCTAGAAAAAGGAAAAATATCTGTTGTATGGAAATCAAGTACACACAGAAATATTTGTGAAAAGAATGAAAGGTTTCCCATCTAACTTCTGTTTTTTGATGAGGTGCGATAAAACAAAAAAATATATTTTGTTCAAAATCCATTGATATTCAAAACAAAAATAATCTAAATTCGAAATTAAAAGTAAAGTAGATGGGGTAATCTTTATATACTACTTATAATATATTTCAGGCTTCATAAATTTAGAAATTTGTTTTCGATATCTTGTTGACTTTCTTGCAAGTGTGTAATATGTGAATGAGAAACTTCTAGAATTTATACTCAGATTTACAGTTATATATCTTTTTTTTTTATATATAAATATTTAGAATCTAAATGTTCTGTACATATTTTAATGTAAATTTTGTAATTATTTCTTTAGCAATTTATTAGCTCAGAAAATCAAGTTTTGATTTTCGTGGTATGACAATTTCTTCTATGTGAGGATAAAACATTCCCTTATTTGAAAGATGGTGTAATATGTATAATAGTCACTGGGAGCTACTTTTAAAATTAACAATGTCATGAAAATAGGTATCCAGAAATTTAACATTACGAAATTGAGTGATTTGGGGAATTCAATATTGCAGTATTTAAATAATCCAGTAGAGAGTAGCACCACAAAAATTAGTAAGTAAATTACTTCGGATTTATACTGGCGTAGCAAACCGATTTTTTTCTTTTAAATTGCTTGAGATCTTTAAATTATTTTCAAATTTTCAAATTCTTATTTAATTATACATTTAGAAAATGATTAATGATATTAACTTTATTAAATTATTTATTCGAAATAATAAAATAATATTCACAATGTAAATGAAATGAATATTACATTTTGCAAGTTACGTGAATTTCTTGTATGCAAAGTGGCACAGATAATTTTGCCATCGTTAGGAGTTTGTGGAAACCATTAAGAAACGGTAGAGTTCGCATGCCAACAATAAGCCAACCAAAGGCTCTCTAATCTAGAGCATTGTTCGATCAACGAAATCAAATTGTACTTATGTATTAGCAATTAACTGTTGAGACAAAGTGTGTTATATGTTGACTCCGCGTCCGCACAACATTTCTGACACATGCGTAGATATTGGAATTGTAAAATACAACGGGGTTCTCTTTTTTGTTTAGAAAAGAAAGCTTAGTCGCCATTGTTTGACATAGAATCCTACAATTTAGCACATGTATTCTCTTTTAGAGTCGAAACAATGCATACACACACATATATATACAGGATTAGCAAGAAATAAGTTTTCAACTGCAGACTAGAATGCGGTCTATTGGCCCAAATGAGATAAAATTTGAACTACAGATAATGCGATGCGTCTGACATTTATTAAATAAACAATAGTACACAATTCCGCCAATAGGTGGCACTGTAATACACATACAACATTCAATATTCTTTATAAATGTTAAATAATATAAAAAAGATGCATTAAAACTGTTCAATATGTCCCAATTCATTTTCAACAATGTGCTCTAATCGCAGAACCCTATTTTCCACACCTGACGGAGTGAGTCTACCGGAATATCCGAGTACATTCAAGCCCTGTACATGATTGCACGCACTTTAATATTTTTAGTATTTTACTTTACACTAAAAACCTTTTATAACATTCAAAAACGTCCGTCTTATTCTTAATTATATAGTATTCAGTCCGTCTAGTTCGTCACATGTCTGTGAGTTTGTGTGTCTATGTCTATATATGTATGTGAGCGACACAAATTTTGTGGATACTCAAACTCACGCAATACTGCGTAGAATAGGATGGAATTTCATATGAAGTTCCATCCTTATGTGAACTTGTGATGATTAATTTTTGGACAAAATCCCCAGAGATAGGTTTTTAACAATTCCTACAAATCTATTAGTGCAAATCGATGGTTTGTTCGATTTATGTGATGCTTATATTTTCAGTTTATGTGCACAGAATTCAACGAGACACCAAATTTTGAATCTTTATGATAGGAATAGATTGTTATTCATTTTTTGTTGACTGTCATTTAACTTTTATCGAAGAGGGGTATCAAAATTGGATGATTTGTTCGAAATATGCGATGTTTATATCACCAATTCAAATGCTCACATTTCAACGAAAATTCCTGCTTATCATCCTGAATATGGGAATACATTGTGTAAAAAACCTATTTGCTAGTCGATATAATTTCTTGTACAATTTAAAATATTTAATTGTTTTGATTTATGTAGAAGAAACTTTTGCTATGGCTAGAACATACTAGTTTATGCTATTTTTTATCTGCTCTTTTAATTTTTGTTGCCTGCCAAACTCTTAAAAATAAAACAGTATTTCTTTTCATTCAACGATGATAATATAAGTATTTTCTATGATCGGAAAAAATAAACTCTTCTTATAACGCATATGAATAATGCTTCTTGATAGTTATATTAACAAGGATGTCTTCACTGAAAAATTTAATAAAGTGGTGTGTTTGCGGTCTTTTTTTATAGAGAAACCATGCATGATGAAATTCTTGAGACCTACATTTTATGTACACAGTATGTTACAAAATTTTTACTCATCTGTTTTAATATTTCGATCATTAAATATTTTTTTAATTTCTTCTGTCTATGTAAAAAGAAATTATTGCATTCGTGAGAAATTTCAACTTCCGGTTTTCGATGAATTGATACTTTTTAAAAGGTCCTGAACACGATTTGACTGTTTTTAGAAATTGTCGGTCCATTCGTCTGTCTGTATTTATGCGACACAAATTTTTTGGGCGCTCTAACTCAAGAACTACTCCGTAGAATAGGATGAAATTTGCTATGAAGTTCTATCCTTATGTGAACTGGAGCCGATCAGTTTTTGGGCAAAATCTCCCAAGAGGTGTTGCTGCTAATCGATGATTTGTTCGATTTATGTTATTCTTATATCTCCAGTTTATGTGCGCAGAATTCAATGAAAAAATAAATTTAGAATTCCTATGATAGAAATAGAATTGTCCTTCAATTTTGGTTTCGGTCATCTAAGAGGGAGTATCGAAATTCAATGATTTGCCTGAAATATCTGGTGCTTATATCACCAGTTTAAATACACATAATTTAACAAAAATTCACGCTTAGCATGTTAAATTTGAAACATGTTTGCTAAATCGGCGTACGATTCTTGTACTATTTAAATCATTTAAAACATGTGATAACTTTAAAAAAAAAGAAAAAAAAGAAAATAGTTTTTCATATTTTCAGTCTTTAAACGCTCAAAAACTTTGTGGTGAAACAGTTTTTCCGAAATTTTCATCATTCCAAAAGTTTTCCGCCTTTTGGTCTTAGCAGTGAAAAGGTTCATTTTTACAATGAGAAAAATAACACTTTCAAATCTGAGTAAATCGATGTTTTCATGTTGTTATGAAATTTTTTGTTTCAAATATGATGACCCAATGCTTTTAATACTGAAATTACAGAAATACTCAGAATATTGAAACATGGACATACTCAAAACTGAGCACATAGAGATCAGTTCATACTCATTTTTGAAACATGGACATACTCAAAACTGATTAGAATCAGTTCAAACTCATTTTTTGAAACATGGAAATACTCAAAAATGGGCACATAGACGTCCGTTCATACTCATTTTTGAAACATGGACATACTCAGGTATGAGCACATGATGTTTTATTCTTGAGTGTGTGCATGTTTTCAGAAATGAGTATATACATGTTTCAAACTTGAGTAATTTTTATTCGGAGCCATTTTGATTATGCGACATACTCAGATTTGAGTATTTTTTGCTCAGTTATGAAAATGTCGTTTTTAGAGTGTAGCGTATTGTGTGCGGCGCGCAGGTAGAAACAAAAGAATTGAGAAAGAGGAATTCCAGGAGAGTTATGGGCCTGGTACAGATGATGTAAGTTGAAAATTATCACTGTTATCTATGTTTGTTTAAAAACGTTGTAAAACTTTAAACCTGTTTTGCATGAAACTTTGATTTACAAATCGATACCAGGTAGAACTCGAGATTGGATCGACCGATTTGATTGAGATTTTCATGCTTTTACTATTTTGTAGTCCCTCACGGACGCGTTTTTCTATATTCGAATTCTAAATATATTTTTACGCGATTTAAATCCGAAATGTTTTGTCTAAAATCGACAACTTACCGCCGACATTTTTGTCAGGATTGAAAATTGATAAACCCATCCGAGAAGAACTAGAAAATATCGTAAATTTAAAGGGTTTGTTTCGGTTCTTTGTTACAGATAAGCAGATTTCGTGATTCATCTGGTACCGTGGAACGCTTAACTTTTTCCACATCCCAGTATGAAAGACCGCCAGAGGGCCATTTTTTGACCAATTTCCAAATAAAAAAATGTTTTTAAAATGTCAAGATTTGCTCTTTCATTTTCAAAAAACTTCATTATTATTACTGTATAATTGCGCTCAAAAAATCGCAAAATAGGAGAAATTTCAGGTAATTACTTTAAAAAAAGTTATAACATGCCGTAATTTATTAGATTTATATAGAAGAAAATTTTGTGATGGCCACAGCATACTATTTTTTTTAATCTTGAAAAAATCATCAGGTATTCAATAAGGATAAAAGCCTTTTTTTAATACGACTATTTATTTTAGATATTGTCCTTATTCGACGTAACGTGTCTGGTTTTGACACCAGATCTATTTCGCCGTTTTAAAGATAAACCCTGCCATGTTAAGGTATCTGCATAATTAGGCCATCAAGGTTTAATCGACGGTTTAAAGTAACGGAATAAATAAGTTAATGTTAACGAATTTAAATTATTTTCGGAAATTTTTCCATTACTCTTAAACTATTTATATAAATAATTTAATGCTTTAAGCTTTTGTCAATAGATTAGAAAATTAAATAAAATGTTATTTTTCTTAATCTTTATGAAACGATCATCAACACATTCTGCCATGTTTTTCTTTAACTGTTTACATTTTTAATGTACTGACTTGTTCGAAAGCTTTGTATAAGTTATCGCTAAGCAAATACATTTTCTTTCCTTTTAGGTTTCACTCTACCTCTTGAAATTCAGATTCCTTTTAAAACACTCCTGAAATAGTTTCGCTTCCTACTTTACATTTCTTTTTCAAATACTCTTAAAAAACAATGATTACATTCGAAAATATTTGCACGGAATCTGAGCTCATTGAAAATTGCCAGAGTGAATTCTGTGCAAATAAAGGACGTGTGAAACATACTATAAGGATCTGCTTCGAGAATAGTTCTTTTCCTAGATTTAAATTTGATGATAAATATTTAATTTTAATCTGCACTCTTAGAGAACTTTTTTAACGCTTTTGACAAACACGCGTTTAGAGAACCTGAAAACCTCAAATATGTTTTTATTATTATTACGGTTTTAAATTTTATTTTTAGACATTATTAAATAAATGTTAAAATTAATGTTTTAATTTAGCAAAAGAAATAAAACAAAATAAAATAAAATAAAATAAATAAATAATAATAATCAGAAATATTTTTTTCTTAGCAATTTCTGAAACGTGAAATGTTTCATTAGATATTTCAACACGTTTCCCGCTAATTTCCTGATAATATTATAAATGTGATTGTGTGTGTGAATGTTTAGCTGAGGCGAGTGTCAAAACGGATAATTTCATTCCTTTGTATATTTGCATATAGATAGATGGATTACAGCCTAGAAATGAAAAAAAATTGCTATATTTTGTTTAATTTAATCAAATATTTTTCTTAATAATTCAAAATTTCATCATTTTCATAGAGAATAAATGGACATATTTATCGTATAGAATTTTATATTGGTTAAATTTACTTTATCGTTGCCAATACTAAATCAAAAACAGGAATAATAAATTTCCAACATCAATTTATTTTCCAATTGAAAAATGTTCACGTGAAAAATGAAAATTAAATAAAACAAAAATTAGGAATTAAAAGAAGATTAAATAACATTATTAGAAATAAAACGTAAATTTTCAAGCATTTGATAATAATACAAGATGCATGAATACGAGTAAGAACGGAAAGCAGGCGAATATGACGTCATAAATATCGAAAATAAAACGGATATGCTTTGATGTTGAAATAAAATGACCTTGGCTTATCAAATTATTTCTTATTATTTTTTGTGCTTTTGTTCTTTTCTTTTCTTTATTTCTTATTTCATACTATTTGATTATCCCCTCGACTAATTTCGCCAAATTATACAATTCGCCAAAATATTCGCCAAATAATACAAATAGAAAAATGTTTCATTCTAAAATTTTAAGTTAGAAAAATTAATTAATTGAAATTAAAAAAGTCTATCCGGCCTGTACCGTGAGGAAAAGGTAGCTTTGCTATAACTTCGTTTTAAAATTTTAGTTAATGTTACTCGAAAACAGCAAGCTAAAATGCAAAGAAACCGTTTACAAAAGATTCGTTAATACTGAACTTGAATAAGAAATTCGCCAAATTATTGAGCTATAACCAAGTTGGCTTCATTTATGAAGACTTATTTTGGTCACCAAATTTGGCGATAATTCACCAATTGTCGCCAAGTTTGGCGAAAATGTGGCGCTAACTGATATGAATATATAGTTTTATGCGTATGATTGGGAAAATGATTACAACAATGAAAGAAAATAATTTGCGAGAAATCGCGTTCACCAAAACTCATAAATTAATCTTTTTTTTTTTGGGATGTGCTGTCTTGTAATGTGTTCAAAATGTCAGCCACCCTAGAATTTCAAACTGCTCTATCTCAGCCATTTTTTAAGATAGAGCTAAAACAAAAAATGCTCCGGAATCCTTGTACCAAAGCCTAACACGTAAGAAAAAAAATTGAATTTTTAACTTTTTTGTAAATTTATTTTAGTTTTAAATCCTTAAGTGGACGTCAATGGCGGACCAAGCTGGCCAACGAACTCGGTCGAGACATTGGTGAGCTTAATACACACAATTAGTTTCATCCAAATTGATTTATAAATACGAGTGTTATCGTATGACATAGGTCAGATATATATATATATATATATATATATATATATATATATATATATATATATATATATATAAATTAACATTTCAACGGAGGGTGGTTTTGGGGTCTGGGGGTTATGATCGATGAAAATATATCGAAATTTTCCGGAATTGCTTTCCTCCGAACGGCTGCAATAGGTAGCTTTATACTTTTTTGTATTGAAAGCTACCTAAAAAACGTCACTAAAGAAGAGGATTATGTTCACTTATGATGTTCACTTATGACGTAACATACCAAAAGTTGATTTATTCAGATGATTTCGGACAAAAAAAATACTAAGAACAGTTTACATATTTAAATGAAGAATTATTAAATCAAACCATAAACAAACAGATATTTTTAGGATATTACATTTGTGAATAAGGTGTACGTATTTTAAATGTAATAATCAAATTTATTAAGGAACATAATAAATATGAATGATAACGGAAGATTGTAAGAAACTTAATGTTCTACATTTAATAATAAAAAAAAAACGTAGACGGATAAAACTATAAAATATATGTAGACTTCAGAACGTGCAAACATTCTAATAGATATCCTTTAGCACAGTTTTTATATTACAGCGCTAATGGCAGAATTCCCTACATTTGAAAATAATTTATCGCTTCAAGTTCTGTAGAAGGAACAGTGTTGAATACAGGGGATGGCCTGGGGGGACATTCCCCATGGAGCATTGAAATATCTCCCCCCCCGGAAGATTTGAGATTTTATGCTTTTAATGGTTAAACAGTGCAATTCCCCCCCCCCCTCCCGGAGCCACAGAAATCTCTTTCGGAGAAAAGTGTCCAAATTCAACACTGAGAAGGAAGATCCCAGATTTTTATCATATTTTCTCAAAATGTGAGATAAAGTAGAAAAATGGAAATCATGAAAAAATCTTCACTAGAAAACTAATCTCACATCCACAAAGTAATTAAAAATGGAATACGTGCATCACGTGCTAGCATTTCAATTAAAATCAAACATGATGTCACGCTTTTTACTGGGATGATACTATAGTTCCTAAATAGTTCATCTTAGTTATCGCTTTCGACTGATGGATAAATATTTGTGACGTCAGTTGAAACTAATCTATTATATATTTTTTCTTTTAATATCATGAGGTACCGTTTATTGACATAATTTTTATTTGAAATAACGAAAGAACATATAAATTAGTGAAACATTTAAAAAAATAGAAATGAAGCGTCTAATTTTAAAAAAAAAGATAACGTAACAAACACGTGTAACGTGTTTAATGCCAAGTGAATGTGACATTTACGATCATCCATTATTAGTATTTAATCTTATAGTTTGGCGATAGTTTTTTGGTCAACGGGATAATCAAGTAGTAACCTTTTTTGTTTTTTGTATTTCACTCGAAATGAGTATATTTCAAATGTATTCATTATTTGTATTCTAAATGTATATAATATATGTATGTTAAATGTGTGTGTTTTAAATTAAAACTCTGTATTTTAAATGAAATGAATCTACGAATGATGGCGAGGTTTATTGTCTGCTAATTTGTATAATTGCCGTATTTTTAATTTAAATTTTTAAAAAGAAAAAAAAAGTTTGAAAATAAAATGGATAGCAACTGTCAATAATATGGACAGCAAAATTATCCATGTCAAAAATGGCGTCCTGGTTAGCGGGAAATAGTTATTTTCATTGATAGAAACTAAAAAAAATAATAATAATAACTCGATTGCCTCAAAAGACAATATTTGACGACCGTTAATTCTGAAAGGCGTTCATCTCACTAAATCTTAATAAAAATGACTTTATTTTCTTAAAGAAAGGTGCATTGTCGTTCATTAAACCTAAAAATTTAATATGATTGCATCAAATGAACATCTTTTTCCTCTACAGTACTAAAATTAAGGCTCGAGAGCTTGAAGTACATTGGTACAATCGAGACATGTTTGTAAATCGGGGTTTGGCAATCGGATTTTAATTCCACGTTTTTTCAGCTTTAAAGAAGTGAAAAGTTTGTTCATATTTTTAAAAAAGGCTTTTTTCTCTTTCTTTTCTTTTTCTTATCTTTTTCTTTTGCTTGTTTGTTTTTCTTTTATTTTTTTTTTTATTTTTCTTTTCTGATATTTCTTTTTCTTTGTTCTTTTTTTTTATAAAAGATTTTTGTAAAGTTTTATAGGATGCAAAAAATGGCATACATTTAATTACAACTGTTTAAATGCATCTACAATGTTTTAAAAATTTTTAATAAAAAACGATGTTATTGAAATTAAAATAAAATGTATCAAAAAATTCGCTTAATGCATGAGCAAAGAAGAAATAAAAAATAATTAAAATTTTCCTTAAGCCGAATTGGGTAGATTTCCACAAGCCGATCGTGCCAACTCCTAAAAATAAGCAAATACCTAATATTATAAACGCAAAAGCGCGTTGTATAGAGTAGAAATTTTTCAAATATAGGTAGAAAATAGCCAAGAATAGGATGGTTAAGCTCTGTAATCGAGTCCGTAGCCAATTTGCTTTCTTTAGCGAGCGAAATTTGGCGCAAAAGTAAATATTTTTTTGTAACAAAGCTTTTTTTTTTTCCCTTTGATAAACGCTTGTTATTCTAGATGATCCTTTCTTCGATCACCGTGGACTCCTTTTTCAGTTGGTTGCAGTTTCACATTCACGCTTGTTTATATTATTTGGCGCAATATTTAACATTTTTAAGACGGAGTTATATTAATGCCCTAATGACAAATAAATGCCGCATTGCCTCCTATAGAAAGTGATAAAGCGTGTTGGTTAGTTATACATGTTTTTTTTTATTTTCAGGAGCGAAATGTTTTGTTTAATTAATCCATTTATTATTCATATAATGTTACGTGAACGAAGTCACGGGTAACAGCTGGTATCTCATAAATTCATCGAATGTATCATTAAAATTTAATGTGTTTTACACCTTCTGATTTTCACTTTTATATTAAAATAGAACTCTCATTTTGTTCTTCATTATACATATTTTACAAATTGAAATTGCTCATGATTTAAAATCACTAAATTCGGGGAAATAATGATACAGAATTGCATAATTAAAATGTCATTTTTTTTGTATGTTTTTACATATGACAACCATACTTCAAGTTAAAATTAGATAACACAGATTCAACTCAACTTTTTTCTACGCCAATAACGCCGCTAGTGAGAAACAGAGTAACAAATAAATATGTTTTACTATATGATGTCATACAGTAATATTTCCGACGTAAAATGAATATAATATATTAAACATTTTTGTAAAGCTTTCGAGTTCAAATTTTATTCGAATATTACTTGACGTTCCAATTGATAAATTAAATTTGTTAATAAACTTTTTGCATAAAATAAGGTTTTTTATATTTTCATATCAAAATAAAAGCGTACATTGGACTATTGCATTTGTGAAACGGCAGCAAAATTTTAAGATTTTAAAGAATTGAAGCACGAATTCTAAAAGAAAAAAAGACTTAAAGTTGAAATCTTAATTAATATTCTAGTTTAAACAAACATATTGATATATGTACATAAGTTGAAATTACGTTGATTAATTGATTTTTTTCTGTTCATAAAAAATCAATTCTAAGCTAGATTACATCAGAGCAAACATTTTCTACAATTCTCGCCGAAACCGCTACAGATATGAACGGTTACCTGACCGATTGATAATGCTTTTCTCTATTTCCGATGTGTATTGCAAGGGAAAAGTAATAAAGACTCCCACAACACAATTTTATTGAAATTTATTTGATGGAAATAATTCCAGACTGTAATTTAATGTCTCCTTTAACATTCGTACAATTCATCAGACATAAATAAAGGTGTCCCAGTGAAGTACCGATAACTAGCCATAGATCTCTGACCAAATCTTCGTAGACCTATCTTACCTAACCATCGTCTCGAAACCAATGTATCCGAAGTTTTCCTTTTGACACAAACTGTAAAAAAGTTTTCAAGTTTTAAAATTTATTGAAATGAGTAAAGTGGAGAGAACCTTAATGTAGAGAGCATCTTATAATGAAAAGTTTTTGAACTGATACTCATTTTGCACGCTCAAACACACGCTGTACACACACATAAAGATTAAAACACTGTGTGTGATATTAGTTAAGTGTTAATCTTATAATTAAATTTAAATTAGGCTTTAAAAAATTATATTCTTATGGAATTATTAATTTAGTTAATTCCTAATTAAGTGGAAGCGTCTGAAACAACAGCTCAAAATTCAACTGTAGCATAACTTCTCATTTTAAAAGGATTAATTACTGGGTTTTTATAAATAAATGGTAGATTTATTTTACTAGAGATTATTTTTATATTGTACAACCTGCATTACAGATTTTTACATCGTCTTGTCATTGCCTGCTGTTAATTCAATTTACTTTTTACAGAAAGAAAACTTATCGTTGTATAATTAATCAAACATAGAAGAAAATGCTATCGCCGCTTTCGTTACATAACTTCTCAGATTCATAATTTAATTTATCTTTCTTTCTTCTAAATAAATAATTGGTTGTTAAATATCATTATAGCAGGAAGAATTTGTTAAAATTAATTTTGTTTGATTACGGTTGAGGGGGACAAATAAACATAATGGGATAGCTTGGGGAGATAAGATGTATTTTAAAAATTAAAGATATTATTTTTAATTAACGTATTGTTTTCAAAATATTGCGTCAACTAATTATTTTTATCTTCCTCCCCCCCCCCCCCCCCCTCCTCAAAATCAATAAGACGAGTCTATGGAGTAAAATATTTGCATTTTTAAGAAGATAAGGGGACATTTCACAAATCTTCCCCTTAGCGAAATCCCATGTATCCTACAGTCGATTGCCATTACACGTAAAAAGAGTAAGATATCCGGCACCAATTATGATTTACCGATCTGAACGATTCTTGTTTTAATATCTTCCAAAAAATGGACACTAAAAATTGACACAAAGATAATTGGTTACTTGATTGAAAATTAAATTTATTTTTGTGAAAATTGTTGCTAAAATCAATCAGATATTCTGAAGAAGATATTCTGTAACAAACGTTAAAGACATGGCTACTAAAATACTTGAATATAAAAAAAGAGAAAAAAAAGAAAGGAAAAAAGAAAAACGATTTTTAGTATAGGTCTGCATCGGCCTATTAGGTCAGAAACATGCACCTCAACGTTTTTTGCATTCTAGGGTGAAATCCCCAGTTATTGACACCTAACCAGTAACTGACACTTCAGCGAAAATCTAATTCAAATAAGCATTTTCTTGTAAAATTCTGCAAACTAATGTCATGTAGTGGTAAATTATTTGTCTTAACTGTTATAACTTATTTTTCAGCTATTGGTTTTTTTAAGAAAGGGATAGTGTCAGTTACTAGAGATATTGACAATATTTATGACAAAAATGAATTTTTAGTAATAAAAAGTATAATTTTTGAAAAAAAATTCAACAATAATTTTTAATGTATAATTTACTACACTTTCAAAAACAAAGATAAGTATAAAATAGATTTAAATTTTGTAATAGGGATTTGAACAACACTGCAAAATATAATTGTTGATTTTACAGTATAAAACTGGCACCCAGCTGCCAGTATTATACCGTAAAATTAACAGTATACCGCGCATGCGCGGTAGCGTATTACTGCTTGCACGGCAGCGTATTACTGCTTATTTTACGGTTTAATACTGTTAATTTTACGGTATAATACTGGCAGCTGGGTGCCAGTTTTATACTGTAAAATCAACAATTATTTTTTGCAGTGAAGAAAAAATCCTTAAAGTGTCAGTTAGTGGAGGTTTCACCCTATTTATTTTTAAAATTATATCAAAGTATTTTTTCAAGTAAGTAAGACCAATTTTGAAGTCTCTATTTGTATACTTTGGATTAAATCAGCCAGGAAAATGTCTAGTTATTACATATTTCTTAATATGTTTACAAATAGCAAAATTGAAAATTTGTTGTTGCTAATTTTAAATTCACTTAAAACTCTTCAAACATATCCTTCCTCAAAGGCTCACCAGACTCAGAAATGTTTGTGTTTTAATAAGGCACAAAAAAATGGTTCAATTAGAATTCATATTTTTATGCTTCAAAAACAAATTTTTAAATTTGAAATTATTACAAATTTCGCATTTAAAGCATAATAATGAATTTTGCCTAAATAATCGTCTTCCTAAAAATAATGAGCATTGTCAATAACGTAGTTAATAAATATAATGGATATTCCTAATAATAGTTCTCAAGATATAATGAAAATTTGTTTTCTGCCAGAATTTGTTTTTTAACAGTTGATAACATGAAGTGCACTGAAAAAATAACCCAATGTAATTTTTTCATCATCTTAAATCTTACATCTTCTTGCATCTTAATCATCGTAATTTTAGCGCTCAAAATTTATGAGATAGCATCCTAAACAATTATTTTCTATTCTCACTTACTTGTAGTAATACAGGGTGACCCAATTAAACTTAAAGTTAGTTCTGAAAAATGTTGGTTTAAAAAAAAATTACGGTAGGAAATAAATCAAAATAATTACACGCTATACATCTTTCTTTAATAAATGAGTTTATGACAAGAAGAACTGAAGTGTGAGTAATTTCCAAACACAGCTGAAATTAAGGTTCTACACTTTTTTATAAACTAAACATTTTTCTGAGCTTCTTTTTAAGTCAGACACCCTGTATTTCTACAAATATTTGTAGTTTGGATAAATGCTATTTAATAAATCGTTTTACAATTTAAAAAAAAATGTCTATTATTGTTGGACAGTTTAAAGTTGATATCAAAATAAAATCGTATGAAACCATTTATGCTAAAAAAAATATTAATATTTTGAAAGAAAGTGTTATATCAAATAATTCAATAACACTTTTTCATGAACGGGTGTGAACATCACTGTCTATATTTGAGTGTATAACTGTTGATAAAAACCCTGATTGGAACCTAGGACATGCACTTAGCGATTCATATGATGCTAAAAACATTCACTATAATTAAAAGTACATAAACTTATAATTAAAGATTACGTACTACGTTCATTAGAATGAACAACATCTCTGAAAGGTTATAAAAAATTATTAGATGAAACTATTGGTCATACATAATTGGAAAATATAGTTGTATAACAATAACAATTAACATGGGGGAGAATGTCCTTCTCTACCGCTATTTCCAAAAACCTTTGTGTTAGATTTCTATTGCTATATATCAAACAAATCCATTCTGAAGATTATTGTTTGAGAATAGTGATAGGGAAAAAGGAAGGATACTGGGACACTGATAGTCAAAATAAATCTGAATAGTACTCGTATATCAAAGGTATAAACTGAAATGCAAATTCTATGCTGTACGTGTCATATATATACATTTTGAAATTATCTTATTTGATAAAAAAGTACATACAAGGGTGATATTTTGAGAAAAATAAATTTTGAAAAATGAAAAAGCAACCAAACAAGCAGCTTACTCTTTTAATTCTGTTTTTGGTCGTTAAAATCCTACTCACTCGAACAACCTAAAATCTTTTTAATTGAGATACAGAATGTTTCTTATCTCATTTCATGGATATTCTGCTATCTTTAAAAATTCAAAGCTGGCTTTCTTTTCTTGTTACGTGAATGATTAGCTATGCCTTCTTCACAGAAAATGCTTCTCATTGTAATGGATATCGGAAATTTAATTAGATTTTCAAGTATTAAAGATCAAACGTTCTTTAAAAATACAATGCACAATTTTTTTTATCTGGTATAATCTTCTTTACCTTTACATGACTCAGGTTTTGTGCGCTTAATCTTTAATTAACATTTTTTTGCCTCAAGAACACTGGCCTTTTGTCTCTTTTCGAAGCTAGAATAATTAACTTTCTTCATGGTATGTATATTTTTAAATGTAAATGAATAAAATCTATCTTACTATTTCTTTTATAATATTTCGGAAGAAGGAAATTTACTTTTATAATTCCAGAAAAAATATTTTCAGTCAATTTTTAGCGTAATAAGGTTGTATCAAGATAATGAAACTTTGATTCACTTGATTTCTCTAGAAATCTTTTTTCTTTTTAAATGTAACGCTATCAGAATTAAAAGAATATATTTAAATTTATTTAGAAGTTAAAATCTAATACTTTGGCGTTCAAATTTTATATAAAAGTTTTAAAAAATATTTTTTTAATGAAATATTTATACTTTTTTAAAAATATAATATATGAGATGATACTTACATCTCCTTGCTATTTACTAGATTTATATGTTTCGTTTTTTTCATAAAATTTATAATTTTACTAAAGATTTTACTACTTGCCGTAGGAAATTTTTTTTCTCCATAATGCTATAATTAGAAATTTTTTATTGTGCGAAAATTAAATTGTAATATAACTTTTTAAATGCGTCATAATTGATAAAAAATTGATGAATTTGTCATAGTTGACGAATCAGTTGTCATAATTGATGAATTTGTTATATTTGATAAAATGTATATGTAAGGGCATTATATTTTCCAAAAAATAAATTTTGCAAAATGAAATAGCAACTAAGCAGTTTACTCTTTTAATTCTTTTTTGGTCGATAAAATCCTACTCACTCGAACAACCGAAAATCTTTTTGATTGTGATACAGAATGTTTTTTTATCTCATTTGATGGAAATTCTGCTATTTTTAAAATTCGAAGCTGGATTTCTTTTTCTGCTATGTGAATGATTAGCTATGCCTTCTTCACAGAAAATGTTTCTCATTGTAATGGATGTAGAAAATTTAATTAGATTTTAAAGTATTAAAGATCAAGCGTTGTTTAAAAATACCCTGCAAACATTTTATCTGTGGTATAATCTTCATGACTCGAGATTTGTGTGCTTAATCTTTAATTAACTTTTTTTTATCACAAGAACACTGGCCTTTTGTCTCTTTTTAAAGCTGGAATTATTAACTTGCTTCATGGTATGTACATTTTTAAATGCAAATGCATAAACATTTATCTTACTATAAAACTGTTAAAATTTTATATAAAAGTTTTAAAAAATATTTTTTTTATAAGAAATAATTATACTTTTTTTAAAATGTAATATCTGAGATGATACTTACATCTCCTTGCTATTTACTAGATTTTATATGTTTCGTTTTCTTCATAAAATTTATAATTTTACTAAAGTTTTTACTACTCGCCGTAGGAAAATCTTTTTCTCCATAATTTTATAATTAGAAATTGTTGATTGTGTGAAAATTAAACTGTAATATTATTTTTCAAATACGTCATAATTGATAAAAAATTAATTAATTGGTCATAGTTGAGGAAACAGTCGTAATAATTGATGAATTTGTCATAATTGATAAAAAGTATATATAAGGGCATTATATTTTTCAAAAAATAATTTTTGCAAAGTGAAATAGCATCTAAGCAGCTTACTCTTTTAATTCTTTTTCGGTCGTTAAAATCCTACTCACTCGAACAAAATCTTTTTAATCCTAATTGATATAGAATGTTTTTTATCTCATTTGATGGAAATTCTGCTAATTTTAACATTTAAAGGTGGGTTTCTTTTTCTGTTACATGAATGATTAGCTATGCCTTCTTCACAGAAAATGGTTCTCATTCTAATGGATGTAGAAAATTTAATTAGATTTTAAAGTATTAAAGATCAAGCGTTGTTTAAAAATACCATGCAAACATTTTATCTGTCGTATAATCTTAATGACTCGAGTTTTGTGTGCTTAATCTTTAATTAACTTTTTTTTTAATCTCAAGAACACTGACCTTTTGTCTCTTTTCAAAGCTGGAATTATTAACTTGCTTCATGGTATGTACATTTTAAAATGTAAATGCATACAAAATTATCTTACTATTTCTTTCATAATATTTCAAAATAATGAAATTTACTTTCATTATACCAGAAAAATATTTTGAGTTAATTTTTAGCGTAATAAGATTGTAACAAGAGAATGAAACTTTGATTACTTCATCGCTCTAGAAATATTTCTTCGTTTTAAATGCAACGCTATCAGAATTAAAAGAATACATATAAATTTATTTCGAAGTTAAAATGTAATACTTTAGTAGTAAAATTTTATTTAAAAGTTATATATATTTTTTTTTTCAATGAAATATTTTTACTGTTTTCTCTTTTACTATATCTTAAATGATACTTATATCTCCTTGCTACTTACCAGACTATGTATGTTCCGTTTTCTTCATAAAATTTATAGTTTTACAAATGAAAACCTTTCCAGATAAAGACAGAAATCATTCACCGCAGAAAAAGCGTTTTCTCCATAATTTTATGCTTAAAAATTTTTGAATGTGATAACTTCTAATAAGTAAATGGTAAAATATTATTTTTTAAATGCGTCATAAACTATGTTTGTTGCGTAAATATAAAAATCAATATATAAAATTATTAGTATATGCCAACTTTGTTTTGTAATATACATTTTTAAATAAAAGGTAAAAAGTAATAAATAAGATTGTTAGTACATTCAAGAGACAAACAAATTCAGTTTGTAAAAATTTTAAACAAAGTTTTAAGATAATTTGTTATAACAAATATTTTTAATTGAAAACAAAGAAATTTCAATTTGGTTAAAAAAAGATAAATTTTTATTCATTGCAGACATTATTTGATTAAACTAGCTGTTTAACCCGTTCTACGCACGGGAGTTCATGAATTTAATTCTAAAATGTGAATAAAATTAATTTAATTCCCCTGTTAAAGTGTTGAGTAGTTCAATAACTATACGATTTAGAACAAAAAAATACAACTGTGCATTTTTTTAATGAAACTTAATTTTTGTTGCTATGGCAGCAGACGATAAAACGATATCTTTGGAATAAGGGAATAAATAGAATAAAAATGTTGTTGCCGTTTGTGATAAAATGTTTTTCTTTATTTTAAAAAAATGAAATAATAAAGCGCAATTAAATAATCTCTAATTATTAGCATGCGAGGTAAAAGAATTATCGTAATACCCGCTACAGCTTGTTGGTATTGCAGCGTGGCGTCCGTAATATGCATATCTCACATTGCAGTAAAGGGGGGTGCCGGGAGGAGGGGATGTTCAAGTGTTCTTCGGAAAATGACTAATTAGGAGGACTACTATGCATCTTTAAAAATTTGTTCGTTTGGTTAAGCTATGAACTTAATTACAAATTTGGCTTAAACTATTATTCGGAAATAGTGGTAACTACTACTCATAAATTTACTTTAATGTTATAGAGGGTGACTATTAAGTTAATTATAATGTTTGTAATCAGTTGGGTTGAAATCGGAAAGATAGTTGCTGAGTTATGGAAACGGGCATAGTTAGAGAAAAAAACAACCTCGAAGAAGGTGCCGGGGAGGAGCGAATGTTTAAGTTCACTTAGGTAAATTACTAATTAGGAGGACCACTATGCATCTTTAAAAATTCGTTCGTTTGGTTAAGCTAGGCAGTTAATTAAAAATTTGTCTTAGACTGTTATTCGGAAATAGGGGTACCCGCTATTCACAAATTTATTTTAATGATATAGACGTTGATTATTAAGTTAAATATGATGTTTGGAATCAGTTGCACTGAAATCGTAAAATTAGTTGCTGAGATATGGAAACAGGGTACAATTAGACAAAAAGCCTTGAGGGAGGGGTCGGGGGAGCGGATGTTCAAGTGCCTTTCAGCAAATGACAAATTAAAAGAGCCACTATATGCATCTTTAAAGATTGATTCATTTGGTTATGCTAGGAACTTAATTTAAATTTGGCTTAGACTATTATTCGTAAATACCGGTAACTGTTTTCTAGAAGTACACCCTGAAGCTATGAATGCTGGTTTTTATGATAATTTAGCAAAATGGAACTGGTTTGGAGAAGTTCTGAACATAATTACCTGAGTTCTGGAAATGAAGCACAGTTAGAGAAAAAACCTTGAGGGAGGGGCCACAAGGAGGCGCGCGGTCAAGTGCTCAACAACAAATCACTAACTTTGACTGTTGGTATGCATAACTGAATACTATTAGGAACACAAATTTAATTTTTACGAAAATTGTTATTCTAAAATAGCGGTATCATCTATATAAAACAGCGATCGATTAAACGTTACGGGTGAATTAAAAAAAATGTTAAATTTGTTAAATGCAATTAGTTCAGTTGAAATCAGAGCAGTAGATTTGGATTTATTAATAAGCAGGGTCAATTAATGAAAAAGCCCCCGCCAGGTGGCGCGCGGTCAAGTAAAATATATGTGCTATTTAATAAAAAGTCATTAACCCCCACCCCTCCCCATCCCCCGCAAATTTAACAAATAATCTGTTAAATAAAGTTTTCTGTATTAATAATCTCTATCATACTACTATATGTCATGTAAAAAAAACCTTAAACCCAGCTAATTATCATTCATTAAGTCGATAGAATCTTTTTAAATTAAGTTTTTAGCATTTGACAACGGTCAATAATTAAGTTGATTGTCTACATCTCATATAATCTCTGAACCATCGATTTTCACCCTCCCAAGTACTAACCGCGCCCGATGCTGCTTGACTTCGGTGACAATCGATTTTAAACACTCGACTGGGAATTGCAATCATCCCTACCTTGATTTATTTAATTACTTCTGTGGAGATTTTATACAACCAACCAACCGAAGATTACTCTGTGAAAAAGCGTATTTTTGATGAGATCTCTTTGTGGATAGATATTAATTAATATTTAATCTATCAAAAATATATTTAAAATTTTCAAATTTTTTGCCTCGATCGTTCATAGGCCCCCTACCAGCTACGCGTGTGCAAAGTTTCCTAGCCCTGCGCCCTGTGGTTTTCGAGTTTTTGAGGTTACATAGATACGCGAACGGTTTTTAATAGTATAGAAGATAGATGAACAATATATTTATTTTTATATCATTGTAAACGAATAATGTCGAATATATACCCAAAGAAAGCATTTGTTGAGTTTCAAGAGTAATATAAAATGAACTGTGTATGTTCATAGGAATCAATTAATAATGCGACATAATATAATTTATGATATAATTTAATCTGAATTACTGCAACTTTTGAATTTATTCCAACTATCATATCCCATATTACCAATTATTCTGCCTACTTATTATTGTGTAGAATTTAAAAGATATTTTATTACAATGTATGAAAATATAAAGTATTTTATAAAAATATATTTAAAACAATTTATTTTTTATAGTCGAACATATTTCACTAATGATTTTAGATTTTCTCACATCATTTTCTTTCTTTAATCTTTCTGACAAAATATAACCAGTATTGGGTGAGTATTTGCTGGCAATATCTGTTGTACTTTTTCAAAGTAGAAGAATCTCAATTTTACAAAAAAAAATTTGGTGTTATGTGCCAAAAAATGTGAGCCTCCATTCTTAGGTTCGTTTGGAAAGAAGTTCGTTTCATTTGAGGTTCCTTTGGAAAAACTCAGCAGTGTAGCAAGATTTGTTTAACCACTTAACAGTTTTGCCGGAGCGGTTTTCGGGAAGAAGAGTTTGTTTGCTTCGTTACTAAAATCTTTTGGATACCACAAATTTTTAACTGTAATCTTCGTTTTAATAATTGACAGGCCATTTTTCGATTATATAAGGCAAATATTTAGTACGGAAAAGCTGTGTCTTGTACCGTAATAAGTACGGTACTTGTACGGTGTCTTGTACCGTATTTTAGTTTTTGTGTAAAATAAAATAAAATAAAATAGAACAATAATAATTTAAAAAACGAAACTGTTAGAAGATTAAGATAATTTATGAAAAGCGAGATTTTGGTAGTTTAAACTAAAACGAAATATGTAGTTCAATAGTAAGTGTTTAATTTTAAAAATCATTTTAATGGACTTGAATATTTATAATATTTTAATGGTTTCTTGTTTCTCGAAAGAGCTTCATTTCTAAGCATTGGTCTTGTATAATTCCATACAATTAAAGTATTATAAGTATTAATTTTCATCTTAAAAACTATGCATATTTTAACTGTTATGGGATTTAAGAAATCATTTAAATTAAAATCATATGCAGCATTTATTAAAAATATTGTCTACATTTGTATTAAACTATGTAAACATATATTTTGTCAATAATACACAAATGCAAAGGTACACCCTGCACCGACACACTTAATTTTCCAATGTCCTTATCAAGAATGTCAGAGCTTATATCTAAATTAAAATTGCGAAACGTTACAAATATTTCTCAATATAGTGTCTGTGTAAATATCATTTCACAAAAGAGATGGAAGGGTGTTAAAACGGGCCTCCAACAATATCCCAAATTATTTTTTTTCATCTATTTCGAGTATGGATGCATAAAAACATGTGTCTAATGAGATGTAAAATGATTGCTTGTTTGATGTGATTTGAGTAAGTTCAATAAAGGGCTTTATATGAAAGTGAAAACTTCCTCCGATGGATACAAGGGGTTATTAAGGACCTATTCAGTGTTTCCAAAGAATAGGAAATTATCACCTACATGCCGAAGAAAGCTCTGCTATGAACACTTAATTTTAGAGCCTCAGACGTAGAATCAAAATTTCAGAATTAAAATATGCGGACACCAGCAGAGATTTTAAAAGAAGGAAAGTCACTTTCCGTTCAAAACTTTATGAGACGATGAAAACATGAATACATCATTATCTACTTCATTATAAAGCATGACTGACCAATAGTCTGGCGTCAAGTTGGTAGTTTTAGAGATAGCCATTTACAGCGGTTGAGATGTACCATTTAAAACTTCTAAATAAATAAAGGGTTTCAAATTAGTATTATTCCAAAATATGAATTTCAAACATGGAAATATATAAATATTATCATATATTTTTTTCAACGTTTGTTTTTTAATATTAGAAATTTTTGCAAAAAAGGATTTGTAGCTACGTGTTCTTATAACTAATCTCGCACTATCTGGATATTTTTAATCATCCAGTTACGGTAAAAAGTCAATTCAACAACTAAATAATAATTTAACATGTTAACCTCACATGTTAAGTATTTTTTAAGCATGGAACAAAAAATTTATACCATTTTAATATGAAAATTCTTATAAATTTACTGTGCACTCTAATTAAAATATTTTTTTATCATAATTGGCAGTTTATAAAAAAATAATTACATTAATTTAATTTCTATTATCACTTTTTCAGTTTTAAATAAAAATGCATTCAAAATCTATTTTCAAGAAAGTATCTGCAGAAGAAAATGGTTATTGAATTGTCTTTAATATACATTTTAAAATGATTGTAATAATAAAGATAAATATATTAATTATAGCATTTTTTTGTTTTCCTAGCTTCGAATATTTGAACGACAACTGCAAAATGGAAGAATTAATAAGCTACCTGTACATAATAATGCCACATTAAGGTTTCAGATCACAATAAAATGTGCTATATCAGCATTGACATTTTAAATGTTGCTGGAATTAATATTTATACATATTTTTACAATATTAAATCATGCCTAATCTTATCACTGATGAGTTTTGATCAGGAGAGTTAAAGAAAAGGACATTTTAAAAAGCCTTATTAGGAGTAATTGTTCTAAATAAATCCGCAATTTCTAAGTACATGGTTTAACTTTAATTAACGCATACTTTACAGCTATATTACACCAAAATAAGACAAAAAAGGGTTTTTAACCCCTTAAGCCCCAGGACGTACATGCGTACGTCACGAACTCTTCTATTTGAAGTACCAGGACGTACATGCGTACGTCACGAACTCTTCTATTTGAAGTACCAGGACGTATGTGCGTACGTCCTATTTGTGATTGGTTTTGTACAGGCTTTATAACAATGATTGTTTTCGCACCCAATAGATGGCGCTACGTGTCAAAAAGTGTTTTTAACCCCTTAAGCCCCACGACGTACATGCGTACGTCATGCACTCTTCTATTTGAAGTACCAGGACGTATGTGCGTACGTCCTATTTGTGATTGGTTTTGTACAGGCTTTATAGCAATGATTGTTTTCGCACCCAATAGATGGTGCTCTGTGTCCAAAAAAACCCTCATTATTTTACCCGCTGGTTTGTTTCTTTCTTCGTCATTCATTTGTGTATGCGTTGGTAATTCTGTTCAGTTGTCTTTTGCAAATTGTAGTGTTTCACGGTTTTGTTTGTGTTTCTGATCTAATATATACAGTAGAACCTACATAAGTTGACCACCCAAGGGACTGTAACTAAGTGGTCAACATACGGAGGTGGTCAACTTAGGGAATTTTTAGAAAATATTTAGTACAATATTAGAAAAACTTTAGTAAACTTTTTTAGTATTTTTTCAGGAAAAATTTAGAAATATATTAGCACTTACTCATTTTTATTTTTACTGAAGGTACAGCACATTTTTACAATTTTTGAAAGAATAATTCAATTTTTGTTTGACTCCTCTTTTTGTTCATTAAGTAAGTGCAAAAAGCACTTTCACAGTTTACAAGTCCATTAAGCATGCTTGGGCATTTTTCTGCAGCGAAATCTTTAAGTTGCTCCATCATGCGCTTTACCTCGTCTTGCTTCAGAGTTGGGTACTTTGCAGTTTCGTCGTCACTTGGATCATCATCCTCTTCGCCGTCCATTTCTTGTACCTTAGAGTCCTCGCTGTGCTTAGTTGCAGAGAGAATCTCATTGAAGATTGCCTCTGGGTCTGGTTCGACACGTGTTACTAACTCATCGTCCATGGTAACAAAATCTTCAAAATCAACTCCATCAAAAACTGGCAAGGGAGATAGAGGAAGCTCATCCTCTTGCACCGATGTTGTAGCCGTAACAAATCCAGATTTCTTGAAGCAGTTCTTAATCGTGGTTTGCTTAACTTTATTCCAAGCAGAATTAATCCAATGAACAGCATTCAAAGCATTTACTGACGCAGCTGTTGACGATACTAATGCAGAAGGACCACAGGTTTGTGCTTTCATGATCACCCATTCCAGAAGTTGAGCTCTGTAGTGCACTTTGAAGGACTGAATAATGTCTTGATCTAAAGGTTGGGTTTTCAAAGTTGTGTTTAGAGGCAAAAATTTTAGCTTCACATTTGTGAGATTATTCACTTTCAGGTTGCTGAGGCAGTTGTGGAATTTTGCTTTTATGGAATAGACCGCTTATTTTGCCTCATTTCTCCGTCAATTCCTCTAACCCACCTTTGAACAAAGCACTGGTTATACAAGCGGATCTATTCGCTCTCCAAAAAACAGGAAGGTCTTTAGGTTTTATATTTTTAATTTACGAGGTTTTGCGGATTTGCCGATCACCGTAGGCTTCAAATTTTCCCCAGTCATACTAGCACATAGAAGAACAGTAAAACGCTGTTTTGAAAGTTTTCTTATTTTGAAAGTGTCACCCTTCATTACTAGACTTCTATCAGGCATTGCTTTAAAAAAGAGACCGCACTCATCAGCATTAAATATGATAATTAAATGACATTAAATATCTTCATCTTTAAAAACTTTAGCAAACTCTGGGAATTTTTCAATAAACTTCTCCACCAATTCAGCTGAAACCTCTTTCGATTACACACTCAAAATTTTTTGAGAAATCTCGTATCATAGTTTGAATTTTTCAAGCCAACCTGCTGACGCTTGGAAGTCCTCTATTTCGAATTCCTTTGCAATTTTTTTTGCTACTTCCTGAAACATAGCTCCCGATATTCTTGCATTTATTGATCTCATCTCTTTAAACCAACGAAACGTGGCTTCGTTCAAAGCATCGAGACACGTTTTTCTGCGTTTTCTTTGGAGTCCCCCGTTTTCGGAAGAATGCCTTTTCAGATATTCTTCGTTGCGTTTTAAAATGTTGCTCACAGTTGTCTTCCTCACACCAAATTTTTCCGCTGTTTTTCTTTGGCTGCTGCTTTCCAGAAAATTAAGAAGAGCCTCTTTTTTTAATTTAAGTTCTTTTAGAGCTTTTCTTTGAACCATTTTTAATGAAAATTCGCAAATAAACAACCAGTCCCGTCACGACGCGACATTCAGAAAAAAAAGAACGGAATGTGTTTCACACGTGAGCGATACACGTAGTTTTCCAATTTTGCGTATAGCTACACCACTACGCACATCCCCCACTCCCTGACATTTTTCGACAGATTTCAGGAATTCTGGCATTTTCCTCCCATTGTATCATACTGGAAGTGAACAATGAATGGAGCACCACAAGGGGGGCGAGTGTTGCTCAGATAAGCCGAATGACTGATAAAGAAATTCCTGGAAACCAGATGGAGAACAAACGGAGGAAAAAGCAAATTCAAGAAAACATCAGTGGTCAAGTTACACAGAGTAAAACCTACTAAAAAGTGGTCAACATACAACTTACGGAGGTGGTCAACATAGAGAGGTAAATCTCCATTGAAAATGCGTTGTGACCATTCAAACTAATAAATTTCGGTCAACATAGAGAGGTGGTCAATATAGAGAGGTGGTCAATTTCAGAGGTTTTACTGTAGTTATTTTATAGAATAACTAGCTGACCCGCCTGGCGTTGCCCGGGCCCGAGATATTAATAATCTATTCTATACGAATATCACTGAAATCTGTAAGGCTATCGAAATCAAGTCGAATGAGGCAAACCCCATCGTAATCGGGCTCATAAAACCCAAGATCGGAAAGCGCATCCTGGCGGTCGAAAGTGCAACTAAAAGTTATTCACATTTGGGGCAGAAAAGGCTATCTGTATCCATTCGAGTAAATCCTACACATTCTTCATGGACATTCTTCTTGCAATTTGAACAAAGAAGAAAATCTAAGACACGATCCTGTACGCAAATGAAGCAACGCTTTATTAGGGACTTCTGTTTTCACATATTCCACTTTCAAACACAAATAGTATTAAAAATGAAGAATATTTCAGTATAGATTCTAAAAGATTTTTAAATTATCTTGTACATTATGCAAAGATTATAAAATCCAATCAATAATTTACTCTGCTTTCATATGAAAGTTTACTTACTGTTTTTAACGAAATCACTCTCTCGTGGAGATCCAGCCGTTAAGCATAGGAACTTTTCTCCAAGAGGGGAAATGTTTATTGAAAATTCATATTTTAGATTACAGATGTTGAATATTACATTATAGATTAAAGTAAAATTAGTACAAAGTTAGATTTTACAAGCCTGGATGAATCATCACAACATTTCTTAATATTATATAAAAAAAAGTATATAAGAAAAAGTATAAAAGAAAGTAAATAGAAAATTTATGAAAAGACTACTTAATCATAGCAGAACTAATAATTTTGCATGGTTCAAGCTGTAAGCTGAAATAGGAACAGTATGAATACAAAAATGTGAACAGTATGTGAACTATAATATACAAATTACAAAAACAAAATATATTCTATTAAAAAGTACTTTATAAATAATGACGTATCGAAAGATTCAGTGACCCGAAAATGACAACGAAGGTGGTGTCGGTTGAGGTTGAAACCATCCATATGTGTAAAAGCCACATAAACTGTTAGGTATGCGCTGCTATATGTCGGTCCGAGACCGTTCTCTACAAGATATAAGCTGTGCCTTGTTTGGTACAAATACTTTACTATATCTCATACTATAATCTTATTCATTTAAAATTTTAATTAACTCATGCAAGGGAACATTCTATATAACTTTGACAGGTAGCATTCCAGCAGAATGTGTAAAAAGACATATGTAAATATATATAAGCAAATAAAACTATTGCTTTTAAACAAATAAAATAAGACGAAATGTTTCTACTTATAATCTCCAAAATGTGCACATCAGAGGCTGCACTTTATGATAATAAGAAAAAAATTTAGTGTTCGTAAAATGGAATTTTTAATGAGCATGTTTTCCAATTTAAATACTTTTTGTCAAAACAGAATAAAAATACGACATGAAAGAAAAATCTAAAACCATTTGCAATCTTTTTTTTTTTCTTTTTAATAAATTTTTATATCCGCAGTTATTTCCGACGATGTTTATTATCTTCATTACAGCAGAATTCTGAATAATAACCTGCTTGTAGCGTGGCCAGAAAAATTACAAGAAAATTCTTCAAAAATTAAAAAACAAATCTGTTTGAAAAACATCTGCTTCGAAAGATTGAGAGATTACGTGAGTCAAAAAGACTCAATTTATCCCATTACGCACTGTAAACATATTATTCTATGCAGAATAAGAATAAAAATCCAAATTACAATCGCATAAACAGTTTTTCCTTAATGCATTTCATAATGAAAGATTATTTTAAAGAGCGTGTTATGTTAACATGTTGTTTTACAGTAACTAAAAGAAATATAATGATACAAGATTTGTTGAACATAATGATACAAATAATCCCTTTTGAGATTTGCAATTCATATTTAAATAATTTATATTTTTAATGATAGATGAGATATAAAGGACAAATAATTTTCTCTAATGAATAAAATTTTTCTACTAGTCACAATTTTGATTTTTCATTCATTCAGTAATTTAAAATTTAATCAGATTTTATTCATTAAAAATTATGATTATTAAATCACTCATAAAAGGCTGGTGATTAGATGAGATTAGATAAATCGATCTAAATTTGAAAAATATCTCAGTATTGTTTTTCACAGAATAGTAATATATAGCATAAATGGGAACATATAACATGAATTACATATATCTCTTACAACTATTATCATCGTTGCTTTAACCCAGATTTTCCTATTACATTTTTTTTATCTTTAAATCTACTTAAAAACATTTTAAAATCCAAATGGAAACGAAATTACAGTAAAAATAATTCAAATAGTCGCATAAAATCTCTTCGATATACCATAGCAGATTTATTCTTCTTCCTAACCATAACAAAAAAATTTAACTTCAATAGCTTCTACACAATAACACAGTTTAACAACATAATTTTATTTTAGCGAGAAACATTAGTTTTGCAGGATATCAATCGAGAGAACAGTTCTTCCGAAAATGTATCGCATTCTTTTATAATCGATTAATTATTTAATGATAAAAGTTACATTTAAATGGTAACTTAAAATAACAGAAGACACTGACAAGTTGTGCAAGTTTTTGAAACAAATTCGCAATATGAAGACCTCAGAAGGATGAATCTATAAGTTTGTTTATTGCAAATATAATATTGAATTCTCTTTGAGTGCGACAGTTGCAGAAAATTTTTGAAATTTTGTTTTTCTAAATCTCTGCAACGTTACCAGAGTATTTTGCTAAATTAATATTCACAATCATAGTATTGCAAATATTTTTTAAAACATCCCATTAAATTCAGTTATACACTTTGTAAAATTAGAAATGAGTATAGAAAAATGTGGTGTATATATATAAAACGTTATATTTTTATGATGAAAGCATTTGTAAATTAAATACAATAAATACAGATTTGTTAATTGTATAAATACAAATCTCATACACCAATACACCAAAAAAATAATAAAGAAAACAATAAGTATCTGACTTGATACTCTGAAAATGTGCAGATATATGTATGGCTGTTGTAAACATAAGTAACAAAAGTATATCATATACTATAATTAAACAGAACTCTGGTACAAACTTTCATTATCTATATCGGAGCGGTAAGTTTCAATTGTCTGTAACTTTACTGCATTGATCCTTCAAATTGAATTTAACTGGAGAATGATATGCATATCTACAACAAATTAAGCTTCTTATTAACTGTAACTGTTGTGTTTTGGGAGAATCGGATTATAAATAACAATGAAGTGCAGCTGAAATACTAACAGCTCATTTTCGCTAAGTATGAACGTGTTACTCGACGATGTCAATAAACATAAACGGAGTAGGATGGCAAATAATGATATGTTGCTACTTCCTAATTCCATTAATGAGCTTTTAAAGAATATTTTTGGCATACCAGGCATATACATTTCGTTGCAAAATATTTGAATTAAATCAGCTCAGTTTCAGTTATTGTATTAAATATTAATACATGTATATTAAGCTAAATTAATACACAGACTTAATTGTGTAATGTTTCGTTTCCATCGAGAAAACATACAAAAACTGTCTTATTTGCAGATTTTATTTACATGCCCAGAATGGCTAAGATTAATAAATACTTTTTAAATTGTTTATATTATCTTTTTTCTGAATACTTCATTTTAAATACATTATCACCATATTTACATTCATACTTTCTTTATTTATATGCTTACACACATAAATCTAATGACCTACATACATACATATGTACTTATACACAACATTTTTATTCATTTTTATTATCCACTGTCTGACTCGCCGGTGTCTCCCGGTCCCGTGATAATTACTTTAAATAAACCTCAAATTTGTATGATTTTATAACTTTAACTGATTTTGTGTGAATTTATATTTTTAAGTAAAATATTAATGAAAACCTATTAATAAGTATTGGTGAAAGAGTCCGTAGGAAGACATTTTTTTTCGTTGTTGTTTGTTTGTCTTTCACATACGGTCGTTTCATAGTATTAAAAAAAAAATAGTTCTTGTTGTTCGAACTCTTTGAAATTTTTATCGGTTATAAATATAATGGTTTTGCAGCCTGTGTAACAATTTTGTGAAAAAATATTGATATTTAGTTGTAAAAGAACTATATTTTCTTCTTTTTTTTTTCTTTCGCGTCGGATTTTTAATATAATAAAAAAAAAACCTTGTTCTTATCGTCCGAACTCTCTGAAATTTTAATCAGTTATAAATATAACTGTATCCAAGTCCTCTATAAAATTTCGAGAAAAATTATGTATACCAATGTTTAGTTACTTTTAGCGTAGAAAAAAGATCGTCTTCGGGAGGCGCGAAATGCCCTTAGTCGAGTTATTTTTTCAAAAGGGTTAAAATTCGTATTTTTGAAACTCGATTACATCGTTAAAGAGAAGAAAGTCTCAACTTTAAATAGGTATTTTAATTAATTAGTAACTCTGAAAGCGAGCACTACAGGGGCGTCGCCGAAAGGGAGAAAAAGTCAACCGCGATAACGACAAGTTTTGATTTTTTTTCCAAAAATAACAAGAATACCTTTTCGAACTAATTGCTACGTTTAAAACATAAGAGTACGAAATTTAAGAATATGTATTCTTTTTTTCCTAAATCCTGAACAGTTCGGCCGATGGGCGTTAAAACAAACAGCCAAAAAAAGAGATGCAGAATGAGGTTCTTTCCTGCTACGTCCTCCAGAAAGCTCCACACTGAGTATGCCCGGGTGCACTCATGGATTTTCAGAAAAATAATGCGTTTTCGAGGTGTTTTTAATTAATATCTTGGCTAATTAAAAAAATCTGAGTTTCAGGTGTATCTGGACATGCCTTGGACTGTTTTCACCCAAATTTCCAGACTTATGCGTGCAATAGATTTTCCTATTCATCAACTCTTACACAGATTCAAAACTTGGAAGCATTGAATATAATTTTCAGATGATAAGGTAGAGAAATGAATCCGTAATAGATTCACCTCCACAGTACAACAATATGGTGTACGATCAAGGACACTGTTTTTGGTAAAAAGTGACAAGATTTTTTCGGACGCCATTAAAAGCAATAAGATCTATTGCTTAAAAAATAAATCAGAGAAAAGTATGAAATATGTAATTGAATGTTTATTTTAGCATTGCTCTCATGCATTTTAAAAACACTTTAAAATATATCAGCAACAGTTAAAAAATGACAATAATAAATGCTTACAGCAAAAATTGTATTTTAAACCATTTTTTAGTGAATATAAAATGTTTTTTTTTTTTTTTTTTTTTTTTTTTTTTTTTTTATAATTGACTCAAAGTATTTGTTTTTCGTCAAACAAATATCACTTGACGGATAAATTCGGTATTATCAGTTATTAGACACTTAGTCGGAAACTTATAATCAAAGCCTGTGTGTGTAAATAACTACAAATATGTCGGCTTATTTAAAAGTAATTTCTGATAAGAATAGTTTGACCACAGAGTTTTACTAAAATTATTCTTACATTTCTTAAAATGAATTCATTTTTCGTACGAGATGTATTCTTCTTTCACAAAAATGTTTAAATAAAGTGGAATAAAATTATTCTAGAACTAAATTTAAAAGCATTAATATAAAATTTACTTGTCGGTAATATTGTAGAAAAGCAATAAAACAAATTTATTAGTAATGGATTAGTAATTTTGTTTTATTAGTCTAATTATCGTTAAGAATTACAATAAGTGAAATGCAACTCAACAAAATATATGCATATGAAACATAATGTTAATAAATAATGCCTCAAAATAACTATAACTTAATGACTGATCTGTTTAAAGCGCTAACTGATGCTATTCTGATGCTACAAGAATTCGTGTTTAGCACGTGAATAGTATAGTAATTTGTCTAGTGTCATATCAGCAAACATCTCCTCATTATCTTTTGTCCGATTGACACATCGTATCATACAATGGCGTTTATACTAATGAGATCTCCACTATTATGTAAATGTTGGAGAAATGTCACAAAGTAGCTTATTTTACTGGTGAAATTCTTCTTTAATTCGTTCGAATTTAGCACATTAGGAATACTGTTGCCGCAAGGTTTGACAGAGATAAATTTGGCTTTATATAGAGTTAGCTGATATTTAAATCGTATAAGGTAAATTTATGGGAATATGTCGCTTCTTGAATAGAAAAATGTTTAATGTGTATTTGTTTCTCGAATGAACAAATACATAACTCTAATTGAGTTTATAAATGAAACAGATATTTTTTTTTTTGAATCATTTCATTTAGACTGTAACTTTTTCGTTACCCGAAGCATCCGTTTCATTATATAAATCTAAGCATTTCAGATATTGTAAAAGCTACCGAAAATAGGAAGGCAATTTCAAAAAAAATATTATCGTGATAAAATAAATTAGTGGAATGAAAATAACTTTATAAGTTCTTATAGCAAAACATCTGCATAATGACTGATCTGTTTAAAGCTCTAACTGATGCTATTCTGATGCTAGAAGTATATAAAATATAAAATATTTGAGTATATTTATATTATCTAAATATAAAATATTTGAGTACAGAACCAAAAGGCAATGACATTCAATATTTCACGGTCAAAAATGGACATCATCTTGCTTTCTTAAAATTATTGAAGAAACAAAAAATTTGATGCAACAGTACTAATGCATCTTTTATCATATAGTATAAGCTTATTGCGTTTTTCTATTACACACCTCTACTTCTCTGAGAATAGGATGCATTACGGGTTGAGAAAAAGCGATTGTTCGTAAGGACCGAAAGATATCATAACTCTTGAAATTAGGAGAGTTAAATTAGTATCCGAGATATAAACTTTTTGTAATTTTTCATGACATTTCCGTATTGGTGGCAACTAAATTACAATATATCCAGGGTTAATTTTGGTCCGGTACTTCGAATATAACTGCAGTAAAACCTCCATAACGGACACTCGCGAATAGAGGATAATAGTTTTTTCCCCAATACCTATATATTTGAAGATTTTTACTTCTGAATACTGGACAAATTCCGCGCTCCACAGGTGTCCGTTATTTACAGGTTTTACTGTATTTCTAATATTAATTTCCTTTTTATTTAATCGCAGATTTCTGTGATTAAATACAGTAAAAATTACTCTGCATATGGCATTGGTATATCATATTATTCTAAATACGAGTACTAGAAAAAATCTTTACAAATTACTCTATATTATACTCTATAGATTATATTTATATCATGGTGTTCATGTATCTTCTTTTCTAAAGCAAGTGTTTTTATTTTTTATAATAATCTATACTAATGTTATAAAGAAGTAACGTTTGTTTGTTTTTTTGTTTTTTTTGTTTTTAGGGGGTAATCTCTGGACCTACCGAACCGATTTCAAAAGTGATGGTGGTAAATTGATGGTGACAATCCTTGCTATACCATAGGCTATATTTTATGTCGGTGCCATCACCTCCAGGGGTGCAGGAGCGAAAAACGTTCTAAAATTGTGATTTTTACGATAATGAAGGAACTAGAAACTTGAAATTTGGCATGGTAGTTACTTATAAGATGCAAAGAGCAGATCTAAGAACAAATTTTTAAACAAAATCGAAATTTAAAAGGCTGAAAGGAGCGAAACGCGTTCTAAAAACATTCTAAATTACAATTTCTATTGAATCTCTGAAACTACACTGTAAAAAAAAATTCCTGAAAAAACCGGAAATTGTACTGGCAATCGAGACGCCAGTACTTTTTCCGTATTTTAACGGAAAAAATTCCGTAAATTCCAGGAAATTTTCCGTGAATTTTGAAATATCCGTTTTTAAATTTCCGTTTTATAACAGATATCTTCCGTATTTTTTAGAAATTTTTATGTCGTTAATATAACATTTATAGGGCCAAAAAAAAAAGATACTTCGAGAGGGCAACCTTATAACGGACAGATACATTTCTGCTTATTTCTTTCATTCCTGAGTGAGTTTATAGAAATTAACCAACCCCTGCCGCGAGCGGAATCGAACCCGCAAAGCCCCGTGTACTAATCTGATGACTTAAACCACCGCGCTATGACCAGTCGCGGTGTTCGCTCAAATGCTGCTACTTATTTGAATCACTTTTTATGATGTAAAAACTTGAGATTTTATCTGTAGATGGATTTTTCCAATGTTTTTAATGTATTTTCTTTTCATAATTTTCAATAATTTGCTGTATTATTTGGTGCCTTATAATAGATAAATTTTAATTTATTATGTATTATATGTATAAAACACTGCATTAAGAAGAATAATTGCTTATTTTTGTAACAGTACCAACCAGTGTGGAATTCAGACATTTTTCTCCGGGAGGTATTTATGTGGCTCCGGGGGGGGGGGGGCATTATAGAGTTCCGAAAATTGCACTTTTTCTCCATTAAAAGTATAAAATTTCAAATCTTCCGGGGGGCATTTAAATGTTCGGATAATGCCCCTCCGGGCCACCCCCTGAATTCAACACTGGTACCAAAATTTTCTTTTTTCGAACATATACTTTTTTAAAAATTATTTGCCTGATTATCTATTTTTCAATTCCAATAAAAACAACAATTATCTTAATCAGACTTGTTTATTACATGATATTATTATTATTATTATTTTAATCTGTTATTAAAAAAAAAAAACTTATACAAACAAACAATTTTATAATAAATTAAATTATTATATTTCAGCTATGCTGAGAGCTTTTGCGTACGGTTTTGTTAAATTGAATAGTTTTAAAAATATTTAAAAAAAAAAAAAAAAAAAAAAAAAGGATGAGGATTTGAAATTAATGAACTTGGGATAGATAAGTTTAAATATGGACTAACTGATTTAATTTAAATTAAATTAGTTTAATTTATAAAAATATGAACTAACGAAATAAATTAAAAACGTTATAAAATTGAAAACTTGATTTTTATAAAAATAAAGAAAAATATTAACTAATTTTATAAATATAAGGAAAAAAAATGTAAACTATGTAAAATTATAATTTATAAAATAATAAATTTTAGCGTCATTCATAAATTTATAAGCCAAATCAGTTTACTTTAATACTAATTTGCAGAGATATTATGTTATGAAACCTTTAAATAACACAATATTGCCTCACATTAAAAAAGATAAATTCAAAAAAAAAATAGTGAAAAACAAAATCATAATTTTGAAATACTATCAAGAAAAAAATAAGTAGATTTAAAAAAAAAAAATCTGTAATTTATAAAAATAAAATAAGTTTCTAAATATTTCATTAAAAAAAATAAGTATTACTATTATTTTCACAATAAATTGACATGCCCGGTTAGTGTTACGGTTGGTTTCAACCAATTTTTTTTTTAATCTACATTAATTATTTAAATCACTTTCTCAACATTTATTTAAAAGCACTCTTTTTTTTCTGTTTCTAATAAAAATTTAAATAAATAAAAGTAATTGTAATAATAATAATAAAATCAGTTTTTATTTTTTCTTCTTTCTTTTTCTTTTTGCAAAGTAAATTCAACGTTTATAGTCTAGCGTAGCTTCCTGTTTTCAAATACGAAATATAAATAGCAGGGAGGGAGGTTTCTCAGTAAAAGACCACACATATTGTATTGGGCAGTCGTGTACGTTTTCTCCCATACCCTTGAATCATGTGTTTGTAGTCACCTAGTCTGGTTTTGGTTAAAAGAAAGACCGTCCGCCCTGTATAAGAATTACGTTATCTTATGAGTGTACTATATACGCAATTAGGCTTTGTAAGTTTACGACAGGCTTCAATTGGCTCTGCTATCAGGCGGATAGCTGGCGCCCATGTAAACAGAGGCTCACAGGACCCCCTTCAGCACACGCCATGGGGGTGAAGCATGGCTGCCTTCCCCCATGAAGCGGCCGGCAGAGTGGAGCGGCAAGCTGTAGTCTTCAGGAAGAGTCCATTTTTCCTTTTGTTTCCATTCCCGTACCCCTGGCAGAGTGGATCGGTCCCGTTTTTCAAGCAGCGCGGGAGAATGAATGTTTACGACACTTGCTGCTTGGCTGAAATACCTGTCGTTTGGTTCGAAAAATTAGTGGACGTTGCGTAGCGGCACTTGTGATAATGAGCGAAAAGCTACTGGTCAAAGAAATGAAAATGATGGTCAGTGAAAGAGCGTCAACGGTTCCAGATGCGTAGAGATTAAGTTTTTTTTTCCTTGTGCAGTCCAGAGGGGTCTCAACTATCTATGAGACGTTAATATTGTCCTGTTTATAATAAGGAAGACTGATCGCTGTGTGTGTTGTAGCTGGATTTGTGAAGATATGGGTAGTCCGAGAAATCTCCGTCGTCGGGAGATATATGAGGTGTTCGGTTGAATCGCAAAGTTGGCAAGCAAAAGACTCAACTCAAATGCTCGCGGATGTTACAAGAAATGCTGAGAAAGAGTGAAGTTTGACTGATGCTCTGGTGATTTAGGAAACCATCCCCCTGAGGTGTAATTACGTCAGATGGTGCTCGTCCACAGTTTTGTTTCTTCTCAAGAGGGAAGGGAAATAGAGTCTGCCCACTGATGATTCGATTAAACCTGCTAACTTTGTAAGTAGTTTTTATTTCCTCATAAATGTATGTTCTCCCACTTTAAATTATCTATGGCTATTTGGAGAGATTAAGAATGATAAGTGCGTATTTTAAAACACTATTATATAATGTTTTTACAATTGATGGACTGTTAAACTTTAGACTGTTAAGCTTTAATGTAATGTTATATTTTTAAGATTCTCTGTGCCTAGTTGCAATTAAAATAATAAGTGATTTCAGCAAAGTTGATCAACCTTAAAAGCATGATAGTGTGATAATTTTAGAAATGTGTTGTTTGGTTCAATATATATTTAAGTAATTAATCCCCATATTACAGATCAACGTTTTGATTGTGTTTTTATAATAATTTGAAGTAACTCTGTTGTGATAACTTTAAGTGTTGGAATAAAAGATTTGTTTGTTCTTAAAGACGGTATGTTTTTCTTTGTATAAATCTCTAAATAATTAATTTTTTTATATTCACAGTAGACCTATAAGAAAGGCTTAACCTTTCTGTGAGTGATAAAAAAAAAAAAAAAAAAAAAAAAAAAAAGAGGAGATAAAATCCAACTTTATTAAATTAGGACTTTAAAATTTCTAAAGTTTAAATTCATAACTGACTGTTTTAATGAACATTAATTGAAGTTCACTCAATGTTATACAATCGTATTTTTGATCTTGATTTAAGGATGGATAGATTAATAAGTGAAACAGTAATATTAAATCTAATTTCATAATTGTTTAAATTAAGCTTTAACCCTCCTCTCTCAGAAATATTGTTTTCTAAAATAAACACCTAAAATGCTTTATTTTAAAAAGTAAAAAAAAAAAAAAAAAAAAAAAAAAAAAGGATTGTATTCCTTGTTTATAAGCCACTATACGATTCTTGGTTAACCGATCTGATCTTGTTCAGAATCTCCATAGTTGTTCTAAAATTTTAGTACATCATCATATCCCTATTCTATTAACGGATTTAACTCTTTCCCCTTTTGGTCCTCATATTGGAGGAATTTCAGGTTGTCTGCATTTTTCCAAATTATATGATGATTACACTTTTGTTAATTTAATGGATATGGTGATTTGAGTTTGGTCGGTCGGGTTGGAGTGGAGTTGGGTGTTCTTTATGCAATCCAGTATGCTACTTGATTTAGAAATCTGTTGCCCCTTACTACATTTAATATTGTCTTAAAATGATGAGTTCAAAATTATCATTGTTGTATTAACCTATTCGGATTCTTAAGTTTTGATATTTTGATTAGTTTATTAAAATTTGCTCCCTTTTCCATGGCAACACGGATTTAACTCTTTCCCCTTTTGGTCCTCATATTGGAGGAATTTCAGGTTGTCTGCATTTTTCCAAATTATATGATGATTACACTTTTGTTAATTTAATGTATATGGAGATTTGAGCTTGGTCGGGTTGGAGTGGAGTTGGGTGTTCTTTATGCAATCCAGTATGCTACTTGATTTAGAAATCTGTTGCCCCTTACTACATTTAATATTGTCTTAAAATGATGAGTTCAAAATTATCATTGTTGTTTTAACCTATTCGGATTCTTAAGTTTTGATATTTTGATTAGTTTATTATAATTTGCTCCCTTTTCCATGGCAACAGATTTCAGTGGAGCTAATCAGGGTATACTTATTTTTTTTTAAATATTTAATTGTCAAGTGAAGATTGAGTAATAAATGAGCTTTTTAAGTTTAAGTAAGTTATTTTAGAAAGAACCCCAAAACCCCACAACATTAGAATGGACCAGCGGGTCGAACCGAGCCTGGCCAGGCCTGTTTCCTAGAAGAACTCTAATAAATACAATCTTAATTAAGCATTTCAAAAAAGGCGAAACCTTTAAACGTCATTTACGGAAATTACACTGTTTTGGAAGAAATACGGACATTGTACTGTTTTGATAGAAATACGGAAAAAATTCATTAAATTTACGGAAAACTTTCTGCATATTTACGGAATGAAATCTCTTTAACGAAACTAATGTCATTTACGGAAATTGTACTGAAATTTTGGAAAAATGAAACTTCTCCGTAAAATTTTACGGAAAATCTCTTGTATTTTCACGGATATTTTTTTTTACAGTGTAACGAACCGCTTTCAAACTTAATGCTGGAAAATTGATGGTGACAGTCCCTGCTCTAACATAGGCTATATTTTATGTCGGTGTCACTAGCCCAGAGGGGTATGATAGCGAAAAACGTTCTAAAATTGAACTTTTTGTAATACTGAAGCGGCTAGAAATTTGAAAATTGGCGTGGTAGTTATTTATAAAATGTAAATGCTCTCTAAGAACAGTTTCTAAAAAAATTGAAATTTAAAATTGTGAAATGTGCGAAACGCATTCTAAAATCATTCTAAATTACAATTTCTATGCAATCTCTGAAACTACTGAATCGATATTAACCCCTTCGCGACGAGCGTCCTTTACAGAATTTCTAATCTTTTACTACCTGTATTTCAAAACAGAAATTTTCGCCTAATTGAATCGCAGAAATGCTGTCATTAAATAAGGCAAAGCTTACAATAAAAATTAACTGGTGGGAATAATCGAGGATTCTGAGCATCTTATGCGTCACGTATACGTGTCGCTCGTCCCCAAGGGGTTAAACTTAATAACCGTAAATTTATGGAGACAGTCTCTGTTCTAACATAGGCTAAATTTTGTGTCAGTGTCACGACACTCAGGGGTTGGCAGGAGCGAAAAAGTTCTAAAATTTGAATTTTTGTGATACTGAAGGAATTAGGAACTTGAAATTGGGCAAAGTAGTTACTTATAAGATGTAAATGCTCTCTAAGAACAGTTTCTAAAAATTTCGAACTTTAAAAGGGGGGTATGAGGGAAAAGTATTCTAAAAAAGTTTTAAAGATTTCTATGGAATTGTTAAGGACAGAAACTTGAATTTTGACATTGCTGATACTTTTTAAGACGTATGTGCACACACAGAACAATTTTTAAAAAAATCGAAATTTAAAAGTGTGAAGACGGAACTACTTTCTAAATTACGATTTTTTTTTAATACTTACAGGATTAGAAACTTCAAATTTGGCATGGTGGTTACTTTTAAGATTCAAATGCTTGCTAACAATGGTTTATAAGAAAATTCAAAATTTCATACGGTGAAATGAGCAGAAAGCATTTTAAAAGAGTCCTAAATTACGATTTCTATGGAATTCTTAGGGATAGAACCTTACAATTTGACATGGCTGTTGCTTTTAAGATATAAATGGACGCACAGATGATTTTTTTAATTGAAATTTAAAAGTGTGAAAGCGTGAAAAGCGTTCTAAAAGCGTTCTAAATTACGCTTTATTTAGAACGGTTAAAACTAGACAGTTTACCAAAAATCCGAAATTCAAAAGAGTAGGGTTTAAAAAAAGTTCTAAAATTCCAATTTATGTGGTAGGGCTGGTATAGAAGCTACGTATTTGGCATGGTGGTTACCCTTAAAACGCAAATGCTCGCTATGACCGGTTTCCAAAAAAATCGAAATTTAACAGGCTGAAATGGGCTGAAAACGTTCTACATTATGATTATTTGGATTTATTCGGATTAGGAGCTTGAAATTTAGTATAGTGGTAACTTTTAAGATGCAGACGCTCGGTATAAACAGTTTATTAAAAATTCGAAATTTAAAGGTGTTGTAAAAAACTTACTTTCAGATAACTTATTTTTCAGTGTAAAGAACTCTTTCACAGAACTTATTTTCTCCAGGCCACCGATAGATGGCAGTACTCGTCCAATAAGAGATGAAATTGAACTGTTTTGCAAAAGAATAATCTGAGAGCGTTAGTTAGCGGTCGGAGTCTGATGTGTGCTAGTGAAGAGATGTGTAGTTCCGAGTGATGAAACTAAAACAAATCATTGTTACTACGAATATTTTACTTTTTCGTCTGTGTTGTCAATTGTGTTTGTAAGTGTGTAAATAAAGTTAAAAAAATGACCAGACGGCCTTTTACCTAGTGATGCGTCTACACATAAAATGTACGTCTTCGATCTTCAGCTTTACAAGCTTATTTGGTGGCAGTCCGGTGCGATACCTAGGTGATATAACCAGTGATACTCTCTAAAAAGAAGCAAGTTCGTCTATATGAAGCGAGTAAGCCAGTTCCAAATATTTTTTTTTGTATTTTTTTAGTACCTTGAATTGAATCTATTATCGATTATAAAATTTCTTTTTAATGTGAATTAATTTGATTCATTTATTTTGCTTTCGTAAATTAATTTCAGACTTTAGTAAAAGTTGTGAGTTAATTGGGGTAAAAATTCAAGTAATGAAATATACTGGACTTATTCCCATCAAATAAAATTAATCAGAATATTGAAAAGTTATTAAATAGTTTTCTTGATAAATGGTGTGAATTCCGAATTCGTAAGCTATTTTATTTTAGAAAATATTAATAATTGTTCTTATAGTAGATTTGAAGAATAAATAATACAGTTTATTTATTTTTTGTTGGGGATAATTATGATGTCATAATTCTTTTGAATTAAAATGGTTTAAAATGTAAAATGGTATCATTTCATTCTTGGAAGGAAATAGAATAAAATTTCCAATCTTACCAATTTGCCATTTGGATAAATGCCAAAATTATAAAGCGCTGGTTTATTCTGTTTTATTTTAGAGTATTTCTTTATTTGGTTATTTGTTTATTCTAAAAATAGAATAAATGATTTTTTGTTCTTAGATTTTATTTCTGATTCGAAAATGATCAGATTTGATATTTGTTTTGTTGTTGTTAAAGGGTAAAGGTAACAAACTGAGTTAAAAACTGAAACAGTAATAATTCTGTTTTGTTTGTTAGATTTATGTAAAAAGAAAATAAAAACTTGATGAAGTATTAAGTAAACAGAAAAGTGTTATTTTCATTTGCAAAAGAACTTGAGTTGAATATTTTAACATTTATTCTTTTTATGTAAAAAAAAAAAAAAAAAAAAAAAAAAATGTTTCCTGGATTATTTTAAATATTTTTTTTTTTTGCGAGTAATTGGTTATGCTTGTATAAAAGGTTTGAGAATTAAGAAAAATTCTCGTATTTACGTGATTTTCATTGGTTTAATTTTAATTGCGTAATTTAATTATTGATTTGAAATAATTTTGTTTATTGAACATAAAGTACAGTTGTGTATTTTGAGAGTTTAAAAATATTCTTTTATCTATCTGAATCGTATTTTTGTGATAATTACATATGCTTATTTAATTTGTTTAAAATATTTGCGTAGTGTTTAATTTACTAAGAATTTTGGGTAAAACGTTATATTGTTCGATTTTCTTACGTGGTTAAGATTTTAATTTGTTTTAAAAAATAATAATAATAATAATAGGTCTAAGCAGAGGATTTAATAGAAGTGGAATTTAGAATTGCTTTATTAATTGAAAATTATTCTATCTGCTTGAAATCTTTGTTGTTAGTTTTAAGTAGGGGAGACTTGGGTGTGCTATAATTAGAAATTAAGCATTCTGATTTTGTTTAGTTTAGTCAAAAATTGCGATGGCCTTTTTAGCAAAAGCTAGAAAGACAGATTTACTAGAAATTTGTGATGAATTAGCGTTGAAGATTGATCCTGTGAGGACGATTCCAGAAATAAAAAAACTGATTTTAGAAAGTGAAGTTTACAAGGAAGAAGAGATTAAAATCATGCTAGACCGAGTAATAGAAGATAGGAAAGCGCAAGAAGAGAGAGAGAAAAAGGAGAAAGAAAGAGAAGAAAGAATTCGGCAAGAAGAGAAAGAAAGAGAAGAAAGAATTCGACAAGAAGAAAGGGAAGAACGTATGGCTAGGGAGGCTCAAGAACATGAACTACAGTTAAAGAAACTCGAGCAATCGCAAAGAACTTCTACACAGAACAACGGTTCAGAAAGAAAGGCTGATGTCGGACCTAAGATACAGTTGGCACAAATTGTTCCAAAATTCGACGAAAAATCTTATGAGATGGATCTCTTTTTAATTAATTTTGAGAGAAGAGCAGAGATGGCTAAAGTTTCGAAGACTGATTGGGTTGCATACTTATTAGCTGTTTTGCCCACAGAAATTACGAACATGTTAGCCAGGGAATCTCCCGAAGATGCGATTAACTATGATTTCGTTAAAAGTCTTATCTTAGAAAGATATAAGTTGAATAGCGAGAAATTAAAGCAATGTTTTTATCGGCATCATAAAACGCCAGACAAGTCTTGGAGGAATTATGCGCAAGAACTCGCTAGTTATTTTAACGCTTGGATTACAGAATTAGGTATTAAAAAGTTTGATGAACTTAAAAATCTAATTATTACAGAACAGTTAAAGTTTCGAGTCCCTGCGGAAACAAAAGAACATTTTCTTGATAATTGGTTAAATTTTGTGACGCCTTTAGATTTGGCTAAGAAATTGGATGACTATGAAAGTATCAAAGGTAGTTTAAAAAAGAAAGAACTTCCGAAAAAGAACACGTTTAATTCTCGACCCCAGTTTAAGAATTCAAATAACTTTGACTACAAGAAAGAAGGTAAGGATAATAAGCCAAAATTTCAAATTAAATCAGAATCATTTTCCGGGAACCATAAAGAAAGAGAATTTGATAAGAGGAAAACATTACGTTGTTACGAATGTGGATCAAGCAATCATCTTCGTCCACAATGCGATAAACTTAAGAAATCCACAGAAATCATTTCTCATGTTAATGTTGGAGTTGGACAAGATTCTTCGATAACGCCTTATCTTAGTGTGGGGAAAGTAAACGGCATACAAATGGAAATTTTGAGAGATACAGGTGCGACAATAGATTTAGTTGCACAAAGGTATGTCAAACCACATATGTATCTGAACGAAAAAGTGTGGGTTCGGGTGCCCTTACACGATAGTCTATTCTGTTTACCTCTCGCAGAAATTGAATTAGACTGTGAAATGGGGCATGTGATAACTAAAGCTGCTGTCTCTAGAGACTCTGTAGATTTAGGAAGATATTTATTAGGAAATAAAACAGCTGCTTTATTCGAGCACTGTAAGAAAGAGACGGTAGTGAAAGAGCATATGATTAATGCTGTTCAAACCAGAGCTCAGAAGAAAATTCTGGAAGCAGAGAAGGTTTCTCTTGAAGAACCTGAAATGCGCGAAATTTCTGATGAAACTTCTGCAAAGAATCATAGCAATAATATAGAAAATGAAAACAAAAAAATGGATGCGAAAAAAAATAAAGATCACTCTGAAGAAGAGAAGTTGGAAATCAAAAAAGACTCAATTTTGCCAGTATGTCAAACTGTCTCAGTACAAGAGCTTATAAAAACTTCTCCTAAGACATTTTCCGAAGAACAAAAGAAGAGCAAAGATCTAAAACCTCTTATTGAAGAAGCTAAAAGGAAAAATACCAAAGATAGCAAATTTATTTTGGAGAAAAATATGCTTTTTTATAGAAGGAAAGATAGGAAGGGTACTGAAAGAAAATTATTAGTTGTCTCAGAAAGATTTCGTGAGCTGTTAAAAATGTTTTGTCATGAAACGGTTGCAACCCATTTGGGTGTAGCTAAAACTAAAGATGCTTTGTTTAAGACCTTTTATTGGCCAAATTGCTTTAAAGATATTGAAGATTATGTTAGAACTTGCGACTACTGTCAACGGGTTGGAAAGCCTCAAGACAAAAAGAAAGCACCTTTACAAATAGTTCCTGTTATTTCAGAAATATTTACAAAGCTAAATGTTGATGCTTGTGGACCCTTACCTGTCAGTACACTAGGGAACAAATACATAATAACTGTAATTTGTTTAGCTTCGAAATATCCTGACGCGGTTCCAACACCTAATTTGTATTCTACGACGATCATTGAGGCTTTGTTACAAATTTTCAGCAGACTTGGATTTCCTCGTATACTAGAAACTGACCAAGGAAAGTCATTCATAAGTGTACTTACAACGGAATTCTTAGAGAAATTTGGAGTTAGTGTTGTGCGAAGTTCGGTTTATCATCCCCAAAGTAACCCAGTTGAAAGAATGCACAGGACTTTGAAACGGATACTCAGAGTACTTTGTTTAGAATCTGGAGCTGACTGGGAGAAAGTACTCCCTCCTGCCCTTTTTGCGTTAAGAACTGTAACTCACAATAGTACTGGGTTCAGTCCAACAGAATTAGTTCATGGCCAGAATTTAAGAACTCCAATGATGCTACTCTCTGAGCAAGAGAGAGAAGAAGATAATGTGATATCCTATGTATTTGACTTAATGAACAGAATGAAGAAATGCCAAGAGCTGGCTGCGGAAAATATGGAAAAAGAGAAACAAAACCAAAAATATTGGTATGATATCAAAGCCAGAAAACAAGAGTTTAAAGAGGGAGATCAAGTTTTAATTGTGGCGCCATCCAGACCAACTAAACTGTCGGTTAGTTGGATAGGACCTGGGGAAGTAAAAAAGAGATTATCAGAAACCAACTATGTTATTTACAATCCAGAGGGAAAGAAGTCCCAAGTGTATCACGTAAATATGCTAAAGCCTTACCATCAAAGAACAGTAGAAATTATAAATTTACTGACGGTAAAAACAACCTCTAATGATGAAGAAGAGGATGAAATTCCTAAATTGGATGAGGAAAACAATGACAATGCGTTGTTAGAAGTATGGCAAGACATCCAAAAAAATAACCGACTAAATAAAAGTCAACGAGAAGAATTAGGACAACTTATCGGAAAATATGCTGATTCTTTTTCAACTGAACCAGGGTGCACGAATCTAGTTGAACATGATATCGAGCTGGAATCAGAAAAACCAATCTGTGCCCGGCCTTATAAAATGTCGCCTAGACAGACGGAAATTCTTAAGACAGAAGTTGAGAAAATGCTAAAACTGGAAGTCATTGAGCCAGGTGAATCAGACTTTGCCTCTCCGTTAATTTTAGTTGAAGTTCCAGGCAGAGAAGCGAGACCTTGCATAGATTATCGCCGTTTAAATAAAGTGACTCGCACAAAATTTTACCCTTTGCCCAACATTGACCAGTTAATAGAAAAGGTGTCTTCAGCTAAATATATTTCAGTTTTAGATCTGACCAGAGGTTACTGGCAAATTCCGTTAACCAAACGTGCTCAAAGGTATGCAACTTTTGTGACAAATTTTGGTACGTACAGACCGCTACGCCTCCCTTTTGGTTTAAAAAATGCTCCATATGAATTTAGTAAACTTATGGCCGGATTACTGAAAAACTGTGAAGAGTATGCAGTGCCCTATCTGGATGATGTTGCTATTTTCTCTCGAACTTGGGAAGATCACCTAAAACACCTGGAAGACGTTTTCAAAAGACTGAGTGAAGCAAACCTGCGTATCAAAGCATCTAAATGTCAATTCGCCCAAGCTTATGTAAAATACCTTGGACACTTAGTGGGTCAAGGTCTTAGAACTCTAGGAGAGCTGAAGGTTCAAGCCATAAGAGAGTTCCCAGTTCCTACTACTAAAACTCAAATCCGGTCTTTCTTAGGTTTAGCCGGATATTATCGGAACTATATTCCGAACTTTTCTGTAATTGCAACGCCTCTCACTAATTTATTAAAGGGAAAGGTTCGCAAGTCAACAGTAGATTGGGATAGCGACTGTCAAAAGGCATTTGACGAACTGAAAGGTAGACTCTCTGAAAATCCTGTCTTATATAGTCCGGACTTTACAAAACCTTTCATCCTTTAGTGTGATGCTTCAAATTTGGGAATTGGTATAGTGTTATCCCAGCTGAATGAAAATAATGAAGAACATCCTATACTATATCTGAGCAAAAAGTTTTCAGACAGAGAACGAAATTTTAGTACCACCGAAAAAGAATGCGCTGCTATTGTGTTTGCAGTGCGAAAACTACGATGCTATGTGGATGGACATCAAAAATTTCAGATCCAGACTGACCACAACCCTTTAGTATGGTTAGACAAAAACAGCGGAACTAATCCTAGACTTTTAAGATGGGACTTACTTCTACAGTCCTTTAATTATGAAATTGTTCATAAAAAGGGAAAACAACATCAGAATGCTGATAGTTTGAATCGTGCCATGAAAACCTAAATTTGATCAGAATGCTAATATGTATATATGATAAATTGTATGGCAGTTAATTTTGAATTTATTGTTTTGAATATGTATATATTATTTTTCAATTGTATCTTGAATATAATGTCTGAGTATTTGTAAATTTTATTTGTATTAATTACATTTATATTTTTTTAACGGTGGGAATAAGTCAGGTGTGGTTCAAGGTACTAATCTATTTTTTTGGGGGAACTAGTGCTTGAAGAACAATAATTTAGAAAGAAACTTTTCCCCGTCAAGACCGTGAAAAGTTTTCTCCAGGTGGGGAGGAGTCTGTAAAGAACTTACTTTCAGATAACTTATTTTTCAGTGTAAAGAACTCTTTCACAGAACTTATTTTCTTCAGGCCACCGATAGATGGCAGTACTCGTTCAATAAGAGATGAAATTGAACTGTTTTGCAAAAGAAGAATCTGAGAGCGTTAGTTAGCGGTCGGAGTCTGATGTGTGCTAGTGAAGAGATGTGTAGTTCCGAGTGATGAAACTAAAACAAATCATTGTTACTACGAATATTTTACTTTTTCGTCTGTGTTGTCAATTGTGTTTGTAAGCGTGTAAATAAAGTTAAAAAAATGACCAGACGGCCTTTTACCTAGTGATGCGTCTACACATAAAATGTACGTCTTCGATCTTCAGCTTTACAGTGTAAAAGCAGTGAAAACGCTCTAAATTATGTTTTTTTCTAAATTGTTAGGGATAGAAACTTAAAATTTGACATGACTGCTATTTTTTAGACGTAAATGTTCCCACAGAGCAATTTTTACAAAATTAGAAATTTAAAAAGGGGCAAAAGCAAAAAAATTCCTAAAATTGAAACTTTAGTGATGCATCAGGTCTAGAAAGATGAAACTTGGCATGATGGATATTTTTAACATTTCAGTCACGCTAAGAACGGTTTCTACAAAATTCGAAATTTAAAAGGCTTATATGAGTGGAAAACGTTCTAAAACCGTTCTACATTATGATTTAATTAGGTTTGTTCATGTTAGAAATTTGAAATTTAGTACAGTGGTAACTTTTAAGATGCATTTGCTCGATATAAAACAGTTTATTAAAAATTCGAAATTTAAAGGTGTAAAATGAGCGGAAAACGTTATAAATTATGGTCTATTCTCACTAAGAACGGTTTCTAAAAAAAATCGGAATTCAAAAAAGTGAAATGAGCTGGAAAAGTTCTAAAAACCTTCTAAACTATGATTTTTCTGAAATTGTTCGGGATAGAAACTTGAAATTTTCCATGGCTGTTACGTTAGAAACACAAATTCATCCATAGAGCAGTTTTTAAAAATTTAGAAATTTTAATGTGTGCAGAAAGAAAAAATTTCTAAAATTTCAATTTATATGATATAGTTATTACAGAAATTTGCTGAACTAGCAGATTGGCATTTGCTATGATGCTCACTTTTAAGGTGTAAATACTCGCTTAGAACTGTTTCTATAATTTCTAAATTTCAAATAAAAAAGGAAATGTGCGAAAAACCTTCAAAATATATTCTAAATTACCATTAATTTAGAATTAATTTTAGCTCTTCCCATTCATTTAAGTCTCATGGTCGCCTAATGCATTATAAGAATGAAGTTTACTCAAAATGTGGGTTAATTAGTAATTTTTGGATTATCTGTGGCAGTAAAATCTCCTTCAATAATAATATGCCCACTAATACCAATTAGCACTTTTCAACAATTACGCGAGAAAAGCCACGGGTTTTGCTAGTAAAGTATATTTTCGTTTGAAGTTCATTTACTGCTCTTCAAAAACTGTGTCTTATTGATAGTCCTATTTCAAATCTGCGGTACATCTGCAATGATAAGTAATCGAACTTCATGTAAATGGCAAAATAGCGACAAAATTCAGAAAAATATTCGATGCGACTCATGTCATTTCACTTTGAGATTATTTCACTTCAGCTATTAAAGAATTGTATCTTTCCCTTGTTAAATAAAATTTTTTTCCTGGTTATTAGTTACAGATTTAAACATATAAGAACCTTAAACATTTACTACATAATATTATTTATTTTTTTGAATAAAATTAGAAAACGCAAACCATTTTATCACAAAAACAAACTGATTCTAGATCAGGGGTCATCAACCTTTTTAGTTTCGTTTCACATTTGGTTTTATAGCTTTCACAGTGGGTGCTGCTATACACGCAAATTTATTTATGTATGCACGTGTGTGGTGCACATTGTATAGACATTCACAATGTGATATATATGTGTATATTTATGAAACATTTTATGTACAAACGATAACAAACCTTCTTCTCAAGTATCCAGTACACAAACAGTAAAACTATCACCCAAAAATTGCAATTTGCGTGCAAGTGAGAAATTTTAATTTAATAAAAACGCTACACAGACTGATAATTTTTTACTTTCCTTTAAATTCAGCATTTACTATTCGTAAGTACAAAATATATATATTTTACATACATATTTACAAAGGCTTTGTGGGCGCAAGTGTGCCCACGTGCATGCGGCTAACGACACCTTTTCAACATCATAGTCCTTCACATCTGTCTAAACTTGCTCGAAATTATGCTGTAGCTGGTGTGAACAGATAAAAGAAAAGGTGCACCTCCTTCGTTTCGGGCTTTTACCAAGAGGAATTGATGAATCATTTACTGAAATGGTTCGGTAAAAGCCGGAAATAGAAGTTTTTAAAACTAATAATTTCAGATTTACCAAATGTATTCGGTAGCATTTACTGAAATGATTCTGTACAAGCCCGAAATGGAAGTTTTAAAAAACATAATTCTAGCTTTTACCAACTCACTTTGGTTAAAGCTAGTATTTAACAGACTTCGGGCTTTTAAAATAACATAAAACTATATAGGAAAAAAGTATCAAAAATTATGAAAAATTGTTAAAACTGTTGTGATTGGAAGGATTACTAATGCTAGCTATTGCGACGTACTTATGAACATTTTTCATAATTAAAAAGAAAGAAAAATCTTGCATCAAACATAGATATTGAAACACTTTCCAACACATTCAAAATACTGTAACTAAATTTCCCCGTTTAATAAGGTGAAAGATGATATTTAAGGAAGCAATTTGAAAAACGCATAACACATCTAAAATTCATTAATTTCATCAATTACAATCTATAGTCTGAAAAGATTTCAAAGTCTTTTGGGAAATCCTGCATATGATCTATAGATTTGTGTATCTATTACACACTTTGCTAAAATTTAGTTCAATTAGGAAATTCATAATACAGTTGAAAAGTATCCTTCAGCAATTTTCATTAGTATTCGAAGATGAATTCTTTTGTTCAGCACTGCATATGTTCTATAGAATTTATACCCAACAAGTAATATGCAAAAAAATTAGTTAAATTTAAAAACACATACCACAATGAAAAACGCACTTCCAGCAATAATGTCTCATAAACAGTACTGTAACCGAATTATTTTGTGTATCAGTTTAAATGAGTGATAAATGCTTTGCTCATCATATTCTACAATATGCATCTTGTAGTGCACCTCAGTGGTATATATCAATTTCAATACGTTTAAAATAGTGTAACATTACTAAAATACATTGTAAATAATTTTTCGCCACATACCATAATGTAAAAAAAATATATTTTGAGTGTCTCTTTCGAGCTCCAAATGCTACATTCTTAATTTACAATGCTGAATCTGTTATAGTAATTCTGAAAAACATATATCAATTACATGACAATCTGATTGTATTTAAACGAGTTAGAGCACAGCCAGACATCCAGACGAGCCTAATTTATAAACAGTTTTCAACTATGTTAGAAAGTGTTAATCAGACAAACCGAATTCATAAACACTTCTCAACTATGTGGGAAAGTGTTAACGAGACAAATCGTAAGCATAAACACTTTCAACTAATATATTGAAATGTTCAGAAAAAAAATCTTTTTTTGCAATTACAATTAAAACACAAAGAATTTCTTCAATAATGTTTTATCTATTTTTCTGATAAGTAGAAAAAGATTAAACTTTACAATCTGATTATTACTTATTTAATTGATCTAAACAATTTTTCGGTTATATGTAATAAGGATTCTTTGTATTTCATGTCATATGCTACTGCTAAAACTGTAAAATGTAAAAACAAACACACAATTTTTACCTTAATTATTATTTAATTTTCGAAGTGCAAACAGTTACTGAAGAAATTATAAAGATACATTCTGTGAAAATTTAAAATATGTAACAATTTTTCTAACACGGAACGACCAGAATTTTGTCTTAAATTTTCACGCGCGGAAGAACAATTACTATTTATTATTCTGTAAAACAAAGAAACTTTTTCTCTTGAAGCTTTTGTTGCATTAACTCTTTTTATTACATATTGTACTGTTTCATTCCTGGAGGATAAATAGATTTTAATAAATTTATTGAAGCAAAATGAATATTTTTTCTACATTAAAACTAATTAAAAATTCTTCTCTGAAATAGCTACATTTTCCAGGATTTCCTTAAGTGAGAAAAACTACTTTTGAAAATCTCCAGTTATTTTTAAGCCGAAAGATGATCTATTTGTATTACAGATTTTTATACCTAGTTCATGAATTTTTTTTTTTCATTTTGATTAAATACGAGTACGAGTTGATGCAGATATTATTACAAAACCCTTCTTAATTATTTTATCGTCTGGAAATATTTGAACGTACGACATTGGTGATATTTTCAATTATTTGTATACCTATAACAGCAATTTATTATATATAAGAACAATAAATCAAGTAATAATGTATTCACCATTGTTAATTACAGAGCGCATATATTTTTACCACATTTTTTTTTTGCTTTATTCAATCGCAGAAAATATTACAACTTCAAAGATTTAACGTGGTGATTACAAAGAATGTGATTTAAATTATAAATAGATATTTTTGATTCTTAAATAGTGGTGCAAGACTCCTTGGAATTTCCAAGAAGTGTACGTACCTTATATATATATTTTTTTTTCAAACATTCCATTAGTATTACAACATCAACCCATTTTATGTATTTGAGAATTACTAACGTTTGCGCCATCCTGAAAAAGATCTGCTTGTGTGGGTTAAAAAAAGTTGACAAGGCAATTTTTCAAGTCAGCGTCGTTCAGAAAATAAAACACGGGACTTTAGAATTAACGTAAAAACGACAAAAACAAAGTAAGATAATTTTTTTTATTAAAATAGGGATATTATAAAATAGAATATTAAACCTCAGACTAGTTACAGTTATCATTTATAAGCAAAAGCTAATTAGATCGATATCTCCGTTTAAAGAGAAATCTGTATGAGTATCCACGCCTGAATCGATACTCGAACTTGACAACTCTGGATTTGAATATTTAACGTTCTCAGAGTTTCAGAATTCTATCCACTAGACAAGCAGGCTAATTTTGCATTGCTCTGAAGCAGGATATTGAGAGTGCATAAAACATATTCATAGATGTAGAAAAATCTTTATTTATTAGAAATCACTAACATTGTCCTTATTAGAAATATACGAGCTGAGCGTCACGGTGTTTCCCATGCTAACCTAGGAGGATGTCCGCGTAAAATATAAAATAAACAAATATGAAATATTCTAAAAATACAACGATCACAGTAATGGTACCCTGTGCATTCGCGCACGTAACGTTAAAACAACAATTATTAAGATAAGCTTTGCATCCATAAATAACTAAAACGACAATCACTATAACGATTGACCCCACTATGTCAGGCACCTGTTCCTATCTCGCCCATAAATTGTTGATACAGCAATCACTATAACGGGGCCATGTTTACTTAGTGTCTATAAAGAAGTAAACCGAGAATAAGTTTAATGGGTGCCCTCCCGCTCACTCTAACAAGGACTTGTGAGTTTCATGCCCAAAAACTGTTAGCACGGGAATTCTTATAACTGGAAATTGTGCGCTTCGCGCCCGTAAATCATTAATATGGCAATTAGTATATAAATAGTAAGTCTCTAATTCGAAATAAACTTTTGAAAAGAGGAGAAAATATACTACATTTTGTAAAAATTGCAGTCGGATCTGTACCACAAAATCGTAACAATAACTTAGAGTTATTAATAGTAAATATATATGAAAATTATAAAAATCTTTATTCCGGATTAAATTTTTCAAACTTAAAAAAAACTTCAAGATCTGGTAGAGGTAAACATAATAACAAAAAATACACTGATGATATTGTGATTCAAAAGGAGCTTGATGATCTTGAGGCAAAATTTTGTAATGATTATTGTTGGCTTGATATAAGAAAACATGTTTTTAGTATAAAAAAGAAATATTTGAACCAATATTTCAAGGTATTTAAAAAGAATCAATATTCTACACATTTTTGTGATATCTTTTATGATATTCTACATTATAGAGCAAACCTATTAAATACATGTCTTTCTAATAAACCTAAATATAAAACTAATAATACACAATTAATTATAAATTTTTCCAATCATGTATTTAATAATATCAATTTACACAATATAATAAACAACATTACTAACAATTTTCCAATAAAAAATTTTACCATTCACAAGACATACAAATATAATCGCACACTTGGACGTAAAATTTTTAATTACAATTCTTTTGCAAAACAAATGGTCTCTTCAAATAATTACCCATGTTATTGTAATGACCCAAAATATCAAAAGTACATAAATACAACACATGGTCATATCATTACTGGTGATCTTAATATTGTAGAACAACCTATTTTACAAAACTTAATGCATAATGGAACAAAATTCCGCCTTCCATATAAGTGTAATATCAAATCCATAATATTGCAGTTTATTCAAGATATTGATTTATTTATATATAAAATTGCTATTGATTACAATAAACCAATCGAGTATTTTAGTGAATAGAGATTTTCTGTTATAGATAAAATGAAAAATGAAATTATAAAAAATTATCATCATATTACACATGCAGCTTTTAATAATATAAATAAACATATATCAGAATTACAAAACAAATTTATAATTACTTATGTAGATAAATCTCCAAATAATTATGCTATCATTTGTAAAGAATACTATAAAGTGTTAATTCACAATGCAATCAACACAAGTAATATTTTTAATAAAACTAAATTAAATATTGAAATAAATAATAGAAAATTATTAAATTATCACAAATTACTAAAAATCAAATGTAATAATTTAAATTATCCTTATCTTGTTATAATTCCAAAATTTCATAAAAATCCTATAAAATTTCGCACTGTTACCATCGGATGTAACACATATAATAATAATGCAAGTAATTTACTACTTAATATTTTAAAGCAGATATATGATATAACGTTAAAACATAATAACCAACATTGCCTAAAAAACAGTTTTCAACTCATTAATAAAATACATAATATCAATCCGGTAAAATTCATAAAAACATTGGATTTTAATGATTTATTTAATAACCTTGATATAAAAGACTTACATAAAACAATGTGTATATTATTTAAAGAATTTAAATCTCAATTAAAATTAAAAGAACATATTTCAGTAATTTTTTTTAAAACTTTACTAAATTTTACATTGCATAATAATTACATCATATATGACAATATTATTTATAAACAATGCCAGGGAATTCCGCAGGCTGGAACAGCATCTAGTATTCTCTCTGACCTTTACTTATATTATTATGAAAGAAATATTAGTACGAACAATGATTATGTATTTTATCGATATATTGATGACATTATCATATTTTATTTCAATGAAAAAAATTGCACATCACCACTCAATTTTTATCCTACTCAACTTAAATGAAGCGAAAATGATTTAATTAATAATAATATTAACTTTCTTGACTTAAAAATCAATATTAATAATAATTATAAATTAATTTTTGATATTTATGATAAGAGATTTGATTTTCCATTTAAAGTAAATATTTTTACCAATTATGCTTCATGTTTGCATAAATCTGTATATAAAAATATAATTATCAATTATCTACATCGTATAAAATACTTATGCTCAGATATAAATAAAAACAAAAATATTAGATTTATTCGAGATCAAGCAAAAATATATGGTTATCCAATGTTTATGATAAATTCAATTATTAACTCTTTTAAATAACATTTATTATATCATTAAATTATTAACACTGTATGTAATAAATTTTTGTTTGAATGTGCGATAACATATAACACTAGATATAATATTACAATTATAACATACATTAATACAATTATAACATATTAGGAAATTTAAAATTTGATTGAACATTATATACACTCTGTATAGTATGTGATTGTGCGTTGCCGATCACATATGTTTAGGGTGTCATTGATGAGCAGTTTTCATACAATTAAATTATACATGGATAACATTGGTTATTATAACTCACAAACATATCTATTTGTAAAGTGTATAAATATATATATAGTTTTTTATTTTTATATATGAAATTAAATTTAATAAGTAATTTTAATTACTGCATAGCATAAATTTGATTGAAGCACAGTAGTGATAATAATAATTATTTAATTTGATATTAAATTAATCTCTGAAATCTAAAATAAAATTAAGTATAAGTATAAACAATACATTAATTATTTAATAACAAGTCTAAAATATATTTAAGTAGAAGTAACAATAAAAAATTAATAATTTAATTATAAGTTTATAATATATATCAGTGGTTTAACACAGCTGTCAGCAAAGCACTTTGTTTTAAAATAATATATCTTTTACAAAATATACTTTTGTTAAGAATATCTGAAATGCTGTGCAGGATGAATAAATTCTGTGTATATTTATTCATATTGCAGGATTTTATTCGAATTTAATATTAAAACTACAAGGAAGTATTGTTTATTAAAATTTATATATTGATTAAATTTAATGAAGTGATTATGTTAATAATAATATGGATATGTAACTAAATATTAATTATGAATAATTATAATACCAATATATGGCGACACTTTATGTTTTAGTTAGTTGATGATATTATGGATATTATTTTGAATTTAACTATAGAGGGAGCTATTGCTTGTACATTAATTTTACTTTCAGGAATTAAAATTAGATGGAGTAATTATATATTCACGTATATAATTATGTTATAAGAGTATTATCAACAGAATAGTTTTGTGTGTTTTTGAATTATATTGTGTTGGGGTGTCATTGATCGAGTTGTGTTTTTAAAAACATGAGCTCTCAACTTGTCTTTCAAATCATTTCTCTCAACTTGACTCGAATGTCAACATGTTTGATACGTGCCATGTGGAATTGAACATTATGAAGAAGTTGCTATATTTTGAGGATACTGTATCATTCTTGTGAGTAAAACATTTTTTCTACAATTTAAGGGTTCAAAATTCCAATATTATTTCAAAAATGATATCTGGTGGTTATATAGTGTGGTGATTTATAAAGATTTTGGATAATCGTTGTAAGTGATATATTATATATTTCTTAATGGTTTTTTATTTACATTTTACATATTTCCAATTTTAAATTTTTCCAATTGTTGTCTGGTAATAATTCAGTATACTTGGCTGATTCTACTGTACTTAGCATAATGCCAGTAGAATTATGAAATACTGAATTATTTTTAAAACACATGTGGGTGCAGCCAAGCTGAAGAGTACATCCACATATGTTTTTTCATATCCAATTCTTGATTGGTTCTCTTGTGGTCCAGTTTTTCCACTGAATATTGTTCATAATTAATTTATTAATCCAATTGTGTTTACATAATAGCAACTCCAATTTATAATTTTTTCCCCTTTCTCTCTCTTTCTTTTTAAATGTTCATCAGGTATGAGTAAATTTGGCTAGTTACCATTGAAGCACATGCTATGGTAATTTTATGATTGCACAAGTTAATTATTAGCTATGTGGTATTCTGATTACACAATATCATTAATTATCTCTTAGTAGATTTTAGTAGAATGATATTAGAACTTGATATGTTTTTGAAATTCATAGATATTATAATTATATATATATATATATATATATATATATAATTGTATATATTCCTAATTGTGAATGGTGTAGATATTTTCAATGTAATATGCATACACTTTTTAATTTTAAAGAGTATCCAGCAACTATTGTGTGCATGCAAAGGTTTTTATATGCACGATGCTGAAGAAAAGCCTCTGTTTTCATATTTCCTCTGTTTTCATATATATGGTGTCCATATCTTATGACGTGTATATATTTTTTATTTAAAAGTACCCAGTCCTAAGTGGGGAAGTTTTTATGTATGATATTTACACATATAATGCTGAAATTCGTGTATTCTAATATGCATATAGTATTTAAAAGAGTGGACACTAGAGTGCAGACACTCTGCGCGGGATCGGCTAGTTAATTTATATTTTTACAGGTTTCGCAAGATAGGACGAATTGCTTACATGAGTGTAAACTATGAAAATAACTAATAATTTATACGTCTAGACTGAAATATAGATTAAATAGTTAAACTAAAATTTATGCAATAAATATTATAATTAAAATATGTATTTCACAATTAAAATCAGAGAAATCATGCATACGTTTTCTATTATTGTAATATTTTTTATGGACTTTGTTGTGATAAAATTTTTTTTTTACTTTCGAGATGTTTATGAAGCCTTGCGTTCATCGTTTAGCCATTCCTCGACTGGCCGGCAAATGGAGAAAAATCTTCAAGGATTGTATTTCGCCTGAAAGTCCCACTTAAAACTGACCAGATAATAACTAAGCAGTGGAAATCAGCAGGAAATGTTTATGTAAAAAAGAAATCTTACCACCTTCTGTGATTACCCGAAAATTTCTCATCGTCAAGAAGATAATTTCCCGAAACGACGCCGTATGCCTGAATTACATCGCAAAGAGTCTGCATATTTCTATTGAAGTGTCCAAACATTGTTAAAAACTCTCTTGGACTACATAGTTATCGTTTGTACCACAGGGAATATTTGTTAAACGATGCCAAGCTAACAAGAAGAAAGAAGATGCTGCAAATTTTCAAAATGCACTGCTTTAAAGATGTATAGTGGTCGGATGAGAAAATATGCACCATCGAGAAGTCGCACAACCGTTAGAATGATCGGAAACTGGTAAGTCTAATGCAGAAAAATGCAAAATAAAAGAAAAATCGTCACAGAATTGCATTTTCCAAGAGGATTAATGGTTTTAGCAGGAGTTAAAACACCACGAAGAAATCACTTTTAATTTTTATTGGTAAAACGCAAGGATTAATGCTAAAACACACCAAGACGAAATGTTGGCTAATATTGTGGCACTATGGAAGCAAAATAACCGTAATAGAATCTACACATGCAGCAAAAGCGACATTTACCTTCCTCGATGCCCATATCCCTGGCTATTTAAAAAGAGGTGAATGACCTTTGAACAGTCGGATCTTAACTCACTCGACTTTTATGTTTTACAACTACTTAGAAGAAAAGTTAAAGAGCAAGCAAATCTACAGGTTAGAGACTGTCTACGGTGCGAACTTATTAAGATTATGAAACTTATGAATGAGACGATTTCATAGGTGCCAACATATCTTAATTATTCCGGAGTCATTACCAAGACAAGTCCAAGACATTAGGTCTAACCCGATGTTTTCAACCAGAAATTTAATTTAAGTAAAAAAATGAAATCTAATAGGTACCTTATCGAAATAAGACACATTTCTTTGTATACACTTTCCGGTTTTAAACATGCACTGTTAAACATTTGCAGCAAACTGGTCAGTCATTTGACCGTTTTTATAGAAAACGATTATAGATACAACCGTAATTTAACTGTATTCTAACCGTAATACAGGCAATAATATGGTCAGAATAGAGTTAAATTTCAATTATATGACCGTTTTCTATAAAAACGGTCGAATGATGGGACAGTTTGCTGCAAATATTTAACAGTGTGTTTATCTTGGATCAAACTCCGGAATATGTACAAAATAATTCAAATATTTTAACGACTATTCATGGTAATTGATGTAATTGGGATTTCAAATTTATTATGCGTTTTCCAAATACCAACTTTCAGCTTATTAATTGGTAAAATTTTGTTAAAGTATTCTGTAAGTGTTGGAAAGCGTTTAATAATCTATGCTTGACGCATGATCTTTCGTTCTTGTTTTTCTTTCAACTCATAAGTTTTTGAGGTACAGTTACCTTCTTGGTTCTAATTGTCCTGCGCATTTAGAAAATTTGTAACTGTTATAATATAACAAAATTTAGAGAATTCTTATAATGCCATCGCCAAGAGGAACCTGTGTAAACGATCCGAATTCTTTTTGTTACATTTGTGGATAATATACCTTTAAAATATTTCGGTTATTTTTGTCCGACTTTGTAAAACAAGTGTATTTCGACTACTTTGGAACTGAAATAGAAACAAAGAATAACTCCTGGGTTCTTAATGTTGTGTGTCAAAACTGTGTAGAGTCTTTACGTTTTTGGGCTGTTAAGACGAGACCAACTTTCAATTACCAAACTCCAATGATCCGGCGTAAAGCCTTAAATGTTTACGATGACTTTTACTTGTGTATTGTGAATATAAGAGGAATTAACAAAAATAAGATTTATAAGAGGGCTTACCCGAACTTACGATCCGCTGTTACACCTGTTCCAAGTTCGAATGATGCATTTAACATATGGAATGCGTTCGTCAGGGTTGTCGAAATTTCTTCGGGAATTAAAAGTCTCGCGATTACACTGATCACGTTGAAGAGAACTTATTATATTTTCAGAATCTTGGATGCAATACGAGCATTAAGAAACACTTCCTTCATGGTCATTTAGATAGTTTCTCTGAAATTCTTGGTAATCTGATTGAAGAACAAGGTGAACGCTTTCATCAAGATCTCTTCACCATGGAGAAGCGATATCAGAGTCGCAGGGATAACCATATGATGGCGGACTACTCATGGAGTATTCAGTATCTTGCACATTTATTATGCTGATAATTGAAATCAGCACAAATAACACTTTCATAATCAATTAAACTATCTCATGCAACCGAAATGCTGTTAGGCGGTATGATATATAAACAAAAATCTAATCCAAATACTAACAAATTTTAAAATATATGAGAACTTTCTTCCATGAAATCTACATCTTAAAAATGTTGGGAGATGATAAATTTTCATTATTTCTTAAAAATAAATTTAGGTCTAAAGCTTAAAGCTTGTATAAATGATGTTAATTAAGTGAACCTTAGAAGTATTTTGGGAATTTCACTCTTTCTTAAAACTAAACGAAAACTTCATTGAATTACTTAACCATAATAAAAGTTTTTCTTGTGGTAAAACTAGTTGAAAATAAAATGCGTTAATGTTGTTGAATTATCACGCATTTTAATCTGTTATTTAATAAAATGACCAGTATACTTCATGGAACTGTATAGTGGAACCGAAGGACTTTCAATCTATATGTCCCTTAAGCAATTTAAAAAGAAAATCTTTAAATATTATATATATTTAATATATGCAAAATGCACAAACACATCTTTCTCTCGCTGTGTGATTAAACCTGTGTATAGAAGTGATTGGTAAGTACCAAAGAAAAACAAGTTGGAAATTGTACGTCAAACGTGACAAGTGAGGTGCGTTCGTACTATAGCTAGTTATATAAATATTCAGATCTTGATGATTTTTAATTCTGTGAAATGAATCCTATCGTCTGCAGATTAATTTCTGTCATAAAATAAGTATCTCAGTCACTTGACGATTCAACCTCGGAAGCTCCTATAACAAGAAAGCACCCATTAAAAAAAAATCAAAGTTCTTTATAAATGTTTTTATTAATATTTTCTAAAGTTTTGATTCGATTTTTATAAAATTTGAAATGTATCGACAAATTCTGCAAAAATAATATATCTTAAATTTCAAACCATTCGGTTGGGTAGTTTTTGCGTTGTTATAAGCGGACGGACGGACAGACAGACGGACAGACGAACGGACGGACAGACTGACGGACCAGACGACGACAATAGGTGCTACGTATTTATATAATTACGAACGCACCTAATGAGCAAAAATATTGAAAACTGCCACATAATTTTGTTAACCCGTCCGCACACGCGCTGGGATAAAATCTACCCCAGCTTACAACTATTACTTAAAAATGTGCGAAAATAGTTCGTGATCATTCTGAGCTTTATAGTACCTTTCAAGCTGAATGGTATCAAGATGTGGCCAAAAAGAATTTACCTCCGGTTGTGTATTTTCCATTTTTTTGTTATAAAAATGTCACGTGGGAGGAAATTTACCCCCACGCGTGTTATAACGTAACCCATAATGATAGGAAAATGTTAATGCAAATGTTTATGTAAAAAATATTCTGTGCAAATAATAATATAATTTTTCTTTTAAACGTTAACACTTGCACATACAGTTTCTATATATCAGTTTTATGTTTTTTTTTTTTGTATTTTCATGGCTGAATTTGGATTGTAAAAGCTTTGTATGTAATGATATGCAGAAAAAAATCTTAGTGCGAGATTTTATGTTTTTATTTTGCTTTAACTATAAAAGAACTTTTTATTTTAAGTTAAATTATGTCCTTTGTTGATTTACAGTTTATTTCGAAATATAAATTATTGTTTATAATCTAACCGGGGGGAAACTGACACAAGAAAACCTATCGGGGTAAAATTTATCCCGCGCGTGTAGTAACATAATGGAAAGAGGCGCGTGTGCTGACGGGTTAAAATATTTTATATGTAATAAAAGTATACTTTATAAAACCCTCAAATATGCGCATTTGTATTATCATTGCACTCTAGATTTTAGTGAAATGATGCAGTGACATAAGATAAATCAAATATTTCTTGAACAGAAAACGTCAAAATCTCCTTTCTGTGGCGACACACGTGATGGAATATTTCCTGGTGATGTCAAGTTCAAATGCAATAAATGGACTGGGATCAATTTGAATCTTGCCTTGGTGTCAAATATAGCACATATATTAATGCAAACATGTCAACGCATTTTATTTATATGGCATATATTTTTATACGCGTTATCGAAACTATACGAAATGAAATGTACGTATAAAGGGATGCAGGATTCTAAAAACTTCAAACAAGATAGCTTTTTCGAAAGATAAATAAATAAATAAAAGAGAATATTTTCGAAGCATTTTAAGAGAAACCTTTCAAAGAAATGTCTATAACTACAGCAGTTATGACTAAAAATGTGTTAGCTCTTTTCTATATAAACAATGAATAAAGGGATATTTTAAACACAATTTTCTCGAAACAATATTTTTTAAAGATGTACCAGAAATATCTCGACAACAGATGAATCAATTTCCTTGGGTTTTCCTTTAAATGAAAATTTAGGTATTTCCTTTGTCCTTTTTTCATGTTTTCTTAAAATTTTTCATTTATTCGTTTATTTTAAACAAAGAAAAATGAGAATTTTAGCTGAAAACTGATGATAATTTAAACTTGACAAAGCACCATTTTATTAAAAATTCAAAAAAAAAAAAAAAAAAAAAAAAACACAAAGACTACACAGCTCTATATATTTAACGTGTTTGTTTTTTGTTTTATTGATTTCAGACGAAACCACGCAAATACAAAAAAAAAAGTGCAAAGAAATTTTTTTTACATTTTATTTTGAAATGTCAAAATATGTGTTTTTTTATGCAAAACATATCTCTTCCTCATTCCTAGATGTAAAAAAAAAAACTTCTTGAAATATGCTTACTTATGAAGCGGAAAAATTTCCATATACCCGAACAGTCACAAACATGCAGATATAGGTACATGTAAATGACATACAAGAAATAATGCAAAACAGGAACATTTTCTCTACACTGTTAAAAATTTGCAGCAAACTGTCCAGTCATTTGACCGTTTTTATAGAAAACGCTTATATAGTCATAATCCTTATATATTATTTCTCCTGTCAACATCCCTTTTACTCAGAAAATATGAAACGCAGAACAACGAATGAGATACCATATGAAAGGTTTTAGAACAGGCTTCTGACATAACCCGCTTAACAATTCCTTAAAACATGTTTTTGATTAAAATTTGCTAAAATTAAAAAATTAAATCGGCATTGTTTTCATGAAAGAAATGAAAGGTTTTCCTGAAATTATTGTGGCCAAAAAAATAAAATACCACATTATATGATGCTCATAGCAATTAATATAAAAAAATACCGCACGGGTTTATTTTATACTTATGATTAACAAGCGAAATTGAAATTGAAATGTTTAGATTGATATTTCTAAATCCCATGGTTTTCCCGAAGCGGATGACGACATCCTCTAATGCAGTCAAAATACGATTGTTAATTTTTTTTCTCGCGCGTGCGTTTAGCAATCTTGGATCAGTTTTTAGTCTAACTTTGATGGAATAAATTAGATGATATTCTGGCTTGACTAACAACTAAATGTTGTTTGCAGATATTTTTATCCTTGCTTTTTCTTTAGAAGTTTAAACCTGCATCTAATAAATATTACATATTGATAAAAAATGATACTTCTCTATTATCCCGTCGACCACTTTTCATAACAAAAAACTATCGGCAAATAAACGGGAGAACGTTGCCATTGGAATATTAAAAAATAAATAAAATATAAGAATTTAAGGACACAATTGTTATTTTAATTAATAAAATAACTACTAAATCAGTAAAACATAATGAAAAATACACGCAAATGACGAATGTAATACCACTAGATGACGTAACAAACACGCATAATGATTCTGACATCAAGTAAATGGGACTGCATTTTTGGCGTTTAATCTTACAGTTTGTCGGTAGTTTTTTGTTATGAAAAGCGGTCGACGGGTTAATAGAGAAGTACCTAAAAAATATTAGATTTCAGTACGAAATCTTCGCACGGGCCGGGCCCTCTGGTTTAACTATATTTTGATCATATTATTGCCTATATTATGGTCAAAATAGAGTTAAATTACGGTTATGTAACTATTTTCCATAAAAACGGTCAAAAGACTGGACAGTTTGCTGCAAATTTTTAACAGTGTATTAGCATCGCGGCCCGAATTTGAAGCATTATAACTCACATCCAAAACTAATTGTCCATATAGCCATCATGTGAAATAGAACCCATCTCCACGTCAAGTTGATATGCTTTTCTTTTTTAGACCGGCGACCAGGCCCCTACCTGCCAGGTTTCCCTAGTTTAAATAGTTTTAGTGCCTGGCACTGGGGCACGTAGCGCCACTGAAGGAGTGCCGCGTAGCGGCTGGCCATTGCTGGCAGGACGGCTATGTGGAGGTCTTTGTTTTGTTCCCGTTTTTGTTTTGCTGCTAAATGATGTTATTATTTTTGTATGTAACTGGGCTTTGCATCACACCCATACGTCATGCCATCGCTACGGGAGTTGGTCTCGTAATTTAGAACTTTGATCTGGTGACGAGAACTTCACCTGACTAGGCACCTCCACAGATATAATTCACAGGGAACTTGGAGGACTTTGCACCCACGACGGATTTTACATGCACCAGCGCCATTAGCATACATGATGAAAAAGAGAAAAAATTAAAATTAAAAAAGCATGAAAGAGAAGGGGATTAATACATGTTTATTTAACTTTACATAAAAAAATACAAAAAATGTATTACTTTTACCTGTAAATTAAAGTCTAATAATGCTTAAAGTGATAAAAAACATAACACGGAATATTTAAAAATACCTTTTTAATGCAGATTACATATGTTTCGTTCACTCTATCGGTGACATCTTCATATCTAAATGATAAGTACAATATTCTCGCATATTTTTGAAAATGGTAAACATAAACCACGAGATCGCATGTCCAAGGCTAGCTGGTGCTTAAATTGGTCAAACTGGGAAACGTGAAAATTATTATTTGTTTTTATTTTTATTGCTTTTTCAATCTATCGATCATCGCGTGCCAAATTTTAGCTAATTCAAATGAAGCGGCTTCGTAGCAAATGATATCTTTTCGCAAATATATTTCTATAGATTTACGGATAATGGATGGGAAATAAGCTCTGGATTGAAAAATTATTTTACTATTCTTGAAATCAATCTGCAACTGCTCCTTTCTATATTGTATGGCTAAAGCAGTAGTTCGTCTGTCATATTTGATATCTGCCATATGTTTTTATTTCTTGTTTTAAATTTTCTGTTTGTCATTCCTATATAGTATTGTACTGTTCCATCTGCCTTGGTGAATGGGATTTCATAAACACCGGAAAGTTGACCAGGTTCTATTGGATCTGTTTTTCTACATACTATGTTTTTTAATTTTGTGGAAGGTTTTGCAATAAGGCAGATATTAAATTTTCTAAGTTTATATTTTAATCTTTCAAAGAATCCTGGAAAATATTGTAAAGTTGATACTTTTGAGTTTCGTTCATTAAAAATTTTCTTTGTTTTATTATCCATGTTCGTAATTAATTCATTGATGGTGCTGTCTTTGTATCCGTTATATCTTGCGATGTCAAGTATTTTATTTATTTCATTATCTGATTGATTAGGGCTACAGACAGTAAAGGCTTTTCTAATAAAATGTCTAAAGGCAGAAACTTTATAGGAAAAAGGTGCTTGAGCGTTATTAGGAATAGTGGATTGATCAATTTGATAGGAGGGTCGGAGGAAGGTGAGCTGGCTGTTAGACATAGCGTCCATGTTTAGTGTGATTACAGAAGGCAGTTCCATATAGGATAAGCATTTGAATTTTGATCTTTAATTTTTCAGTCCAGAGATTTATTTTCAAAAATAGAGTTACGTTATTTCATCTCCCTTATAATGATCTATTTTTGTGGTAAATTATATTGTAATTGATAGAGCCACTGCCGAGAAATCGTGTTTGTAGCATTCTCATTTGGGGATGAAGCTTCTTTTGCCTTCGGTTTTTTCCCTGGTTATTGAAACCAGGATACCAACGCTACTGTGGAACTGTGTAACCTGTTAGCCAAAAGTAACTGTATTTCCCATCTCTACACAAATCTATCACGTCTTATTGTAAAAAGATGGTAGAACTTCATGAAATAAATTGAGGGAAAAATCTCCAGTTTGAATCAATCACAAAACTTTTTTTTTTTTTTAACTTCATGAAATTCAATTGTGCACATTATTCGTCGGAAATCTCAGTGACATTTTGTTTCGTTATATTTTTTATACAGTATTTTCTTTTGAAATTAGTAGTATTCCCTAGAAAGGAACTTGCATCTAAACTATGATAAGTTCACTAAATTTCCTACACACATACTAACTTACAGTATTTCAGTTATTAATCCTTAATTCAGACTAGTAGGAAAATCACTTGTCACTTCTGAAGGAACAAAGTTAATAGGAATACGTGAAATAAACTGAGGCGAAAAACTCAGTTTCTTAATATGTAGTTAAAATCAATAAAATTCGAAGAATTAATTTCGGTTTAAATAACTTTATTTTTCTCATGTATCTATAATTTACATTGAAGATATTTTATTAAAAAACAGAGTCAAAAATATTGCTTTAGGAGATAATTCCAGTTCAAAATAGGGTGTCATGTTTCCTAAGAAACTGTCTTGTATTATTAATCCAGCCATTTTATCCAGCTATTATTTATTATAAATTGTGTCTTAGGAATGAAGGCGGATCACAAGGTTTTGAAGGCAATGATATGAGATTTCTTCTTTCATCTCTGCGGCCGCTGTCTTAATTGTATCAGTCAAGCATTCCTATAAAAAGATGCATTAAAAAAGGTTGAATTTGTTTTCTTACCAATTCATAAAATAATACTGAACGTATAGTCTTGAAATAAGATTAATGCGGAATTGTTTTCGATCAACCAATCAGAATCAGTCATTTTGAACTGTGACACGAAGCATTTCTATCATGTTAATTTTTAGTTCAAAGACTAAAAATTCCAAACTTTCTAAACCCTATCTCTAAATGGCTTTTTTTGTCCCCTTTAAAATAAAAAGGTCGTATAATTGAACTTGTGTTTTAAAAATCTAGAAAAAGGCACTTAAAATATCTGAAAAAATACATACATAAAGTTTAAACCATGTACTTTATGATAAATTATTTTAGATTTATTTTTTATTTACAAAACGTTTAAGAATAAATTAACAACCACTTCTAAAAGTCCACGAATGAAAAATGTGTCCTGTGTCAGAGATAACCCCTATTTTACGATGGAAAGTCATTAACCCACTAACGACGACTTATTTTACACTTCTTTTAATACTTCAATACCAGTTGACACGAGTTGTCCCATACTGTTATTTTAACTGATTAAATCACTGATAGTTTCACATTAGATAATATGAATTTTTTTTACTAAGACACTGGTATTCATATTTAAAAGTTTCGTATCACTTAAATGGTAACTTTTCGTACCGACCGGCATTAATGAGTTAAGTAAGTCACAAAAGATAATTAAATAATAACCGATTGATTATCCGATTATTCAATACTTCTTTCTATACAATATGAATGTGGTGAAGATTGTTTGCATGAATAAGTAATTTTAAATTGGTTCGCTTCTTAACCCTGGAAAAAAACAACGTACGGCATTCCTGTTTAAAAACAGGAACAGCAGATCTGCGCAACAAACATCATAGTCTGGCTTTTAACTTCGTGTATACTTATTCCAAATGCTGGATTTACGTGGAATTGATGTATTTGCAACGTAAATACATGTTAAACAGTAATGAATCGGGTGTAATTGGTGGAGTATGTTATACTTTCCGACCTGAATATTTTCCTGGAATAATTTTTTGCATTAATAATGATATCGCAAATATTTTTCTCGATTAACCTTTAGATTAAAGGCTAGGACTGACGATTATTTTGATATCAATTCGTACCACAATTTACAAAGGAAAAATACAGTGATAGATTTCCCTTGAAAATATCCTAATATAAGTGTAAGGCAGAGACAATTTTTCAGAACGTGATTCGGATAGAATAAAAAAATAGTCGCAGGGACAACATATGTCCCGTAATAAAAGAATTAACTGCATTCTATTTTAAAGACTATCTGAAACATGTTATTTGAGGAAAGCGAAAATTATCGAATTATTAATCCAATTTAACTCATACGGTGGCAAAGCAGCAATGTGGATTTAGTTGAAAAATTCAACTAAGACATTTCTTCAGATTTATCTTTTACCGAATCGTATTTCTTTTATATTTTATATTCTCTAAGAAGCATTTCCATAATATCAACTTTAAGCTTAATTTATCCATGTAAGCTGCTTTAACGTGATAAGCAGTGCTTGCTTCAGGAAAATGAATGGCTTTATAATGAATACATTCAACGTTAAAAGATCATAATCTTTGGTACGTTGCATTTCAGTTTACTGCACACTTTCACGTTCGAATTTTATTGTATTCATAATTCCATAGACATAACGGTACGATGTGTTTTTTCTTTTAAATATTAATACCATTGATTATTGGTTTCGTTTGGTATGCACTGAGATGTAAATAACCTTACATCAATTGTTGAATGCGTTTATATAAGCAGCTATTCTCCGTCTTTTTAAAATAACTTCATTGAATTCTCTGTTTGAAATTGTGATTCTTTAATCAGTATTGTGTCCCAAAGCATTCGATTTACTATACTTCAAAATGAACAAAATATTTCAGACTTGACTTACGGGTTAAGATCAGCCATCATATCTGCTATCCCTTTCATATTTTTTTCGTTATCTGTTCACAATGTTTATAGTCATTATAAGCTGATACTATCAATAGTAGCAGTAGCCACTGATAGTAGGATATTAATTATCTTATTTTCTAATATGACTCGCATTTCCATCCTTATAATTGAAATCCTTTTAAAGCTAAAATTAATATTAGCAATTTTATTAACTGAATAATATAAATAATTAGTAAATAATTAGTGTACCCATGTGGAAATTTTGCACTGCAGTCTAATAATTTTTAGATGCAGGTTTAAACTTCTAAAAAAATATCTGCAAACAACATTAGTCAAGTCAAACCAAAATACTGTGTCATTTATTCCATCAAATTTACAGTAAATTCTGATTGAAGTTAGCAAAAAGCATGCTCGAGGAAAAAATAATAACAATCGTATTTTGACTGCTTTCGAAGATGGCATCATTCGCTTCGAGAAAAACATAATCAAGGAAAAATAAATTTAATACATTTAAAATACAATTTAATCAATTGGTGGCGTCTTTTTCTTCTAAACATTTCAATTTCAGTATTGCTTTTTAGCCATAAATATAAAATAAACCCATGCGAAGAAATCATACTTTATCTTTTTTGTACTAATTATTTTTTTATAATTATTTTGAGCATCATATAATGCGGTATTTTATTTTTGTGAAAACAATAATTTGAGAAAAAACTTTTATTCTATTTATGATAACATTGCCACTTTAATTTTTAATTAATAGCAATTTTTAATCAAAAAACATGTTTTAACGAAATGTGAATATACTATGTCAGAAGTTAGTATAGGAGATAGTTAGTATACAATCATAATTACTTTAAATATACGAAAGTTTCTGAATAAACTTAAATTTATTATTATCTGAAAATGTCAATTTTCATTCAATTTATGTGATATTTATGTCGTTGTCTATTTTCAAAACTTTCTAACATAGTTGAAAAGAGTTTATGACTTCTGTTTTTTCTGCCATCTTTCTGTCTGTTGCGATACTTCAAACATATTAAAATTCATATGCATCAGGTAGGTGGGGTACAAAATGCTTTCGGCGGAGTAAGTAGCATAATAGTTCGTTAATAGAGACAGATTACATGCAAATTCATTAAATTAATATAATTAATGTTTTATAGTTTGTGGTGCTCTTTAATGATGCTACGGCACATTAAACATGATGAAATTGATATACAGTGCACAAACACATGTTTTCAAAACGTATGAAGGCGTAGCATTTAACGTTGATTTACAGATACACACAAAAATTTTGGTTATAAGATTAACTATAGCAATTACTGCTAGAAGTGCGGATTCAACTTTGGCATACATTTTTATAATCAATTAATATTTATCGAATTATTTGGTATGCAAATTCTATAGATTATATACAAGATTACAAGAAATATATACAAGAATCGGCATATATTATTATATCGAATATTATTAGCGATATCGAAAAGAGCTTTTGAAAATGATTTTTACTGCTTTATGTGTTTTTTAAAATGTTCATTTACATATTCTATTGCATAAAAAACAAAATTTATTAGTGTTGAAAATGTTTCATAATCTATGCTTGTTGCGTGAGTTTTTGTTCTTCTTTAAAGGTAGATTCGTTTTCTGCTTTATACTAACTATTCACAATTTATTAATATGAAAATGGAAATTTTGACAGACTGCCTTGAGATGGGATTCTTTATTACTCTTTTCACAAGTTTTGGATACTTCTTGGCGAAATGTGTACTTTCATGTTATTTATTATAGATTACAATAAAAAAAAATTACCGAAAAAGTACTATATTTCTGAAATTCGAGTTTTTGGAAAACAATCACATTTTAGATATTGCTTGTTTTGTAAGTAATTAATAACGTAAATTATGTTCATTTTAGAGATAATATTTTTTACGTTTTTTACTGTTTTAAAAAACTTATATTTTGTAACAAGTGAAATTTTGTTTTGTAAAACGTTGTTTGTGACAAGTAAATTTCACAAAAAAATTATTTGCTAAATTAAGTTATCACATTATTTGAATTTTATGGAAAAAGTAAACTCTCCGTAGCAATTATTTGGTCATTATTATTCCAAACAATTGACACTTTAACATCCTCATGTTGCAGAATCCAATTTCGTTAATATGTAAAACCTTATATGTTTCAAGTAACATATAACATTTTAAATATCTTAATTTTTACCAAAAAGGGAAAACTTAAAACAAGCCTTCAGCTTCATTTATGACTAACCGTTTAAGAACTATTTGTAATGTGATGAAAACACTGTATACTTCTACTTTTATTAAAAAATGTTAGACTGATTAACCAACTCCTATTGATGAGTTCTATTGAATAAATAAGTGCAGTAAATTAAGTATATTAACACGTGTGAGTATATTCACAAATATGTCACCTCATGCTTAATCCAAAATGTCGTTTGAATATTATGCTTAATATATAATTTTCCTTTCTTGTATTTAACTTTTATTTATTTGCTGTCACAAAGATAATACTCTAGATATAAAAATGCAGCAGGTGGAATATATAATATTTTTTTTAAGTCAACACATAGAATTTGAACGCTTAAAATTATACATTACTGCCTATTTAGAAATTTAGAGAACTGCATAGTTTTGAATAACGAATATAATAAGCTTCATAGTCATACACATTAATATAACTGATTTTTTAAAACGGCGTTGAAATTTTGCATGTGGTTGTCTAACTGCCTTTAAAGTTAAAACATATCAAACAATACCTTAAAAAATTATTAATATTGGTTAATATATAAATAATAAAATCACCATTATTTCTTTTTTCTTGTCTGGATCTGTTTCCAAAATCTGAAAAAAATAAAGATGGATATATAGCGTGTCGCATAAATATTAAAACACTTGCTTTATTTTTTACCAGCTGGAGATACATAGGCAATGTAAAATCTAAAAATGCTTAAAACAAGATAGGATTTATGACTGTGTTGATGAAATAGTCCTGCCCTTAATTTTCAAAAAGTTAGACTTTTTAAATTTTTATACGGTTCCTGAATCCTCTAACTCATATTTAAGCACATATTCCACATGTTCTGATAAGTAAAACTGTAAAAAATCCATTCTTCTACGATTAAAAATCGCGAAAATAGGATACTTTGCATTTTATGAAAATTTGGAGCTTTTCGGTGTTAAAAGTGTGGAAAATCTCCGAATTCAACGTACTGTAATCCCATACGTTTTAGTCCCTGAAGTATGGTATTGTTACTGTTTTACCTCTCAGAGGATAAGAAAAATCTTTCTCCAGAGGCAATCTAAAATTATAAAAAGTGCAGCTCTTTCATAAATAATAGGATTATTTCAACAACATAACTTTTAATACTACCTTATTTTAAACAATATTGTACATTACACTGCCTTCGTATCTCCAACATTGAAAACATAGCAGATCATTTCATACATAAAGAAAGGAATATATATTTGCACTGTGATGACAAACAAAAACAGGTATTCTGTGGCGATTCAATTTAGAGAACTGCAAAGGATTGTATATCATTATATATATATATATATATATATATATATACAGGGTGTTTCAAAAAGGACCCCTAACTTTAAAAATAAATAACCCGGAAACCGTGATAGATAGAAACGTGAAACCGGTGGTATGTTTATTAAAACAATCGTAAGAAAATTTAGTTAAAAATAGAGCCGATAGATGGCGCTGCGATAAATAGGCGTATCACATTGAAAGTGATTCAAAATGTGCACCTTCTACACAGCAGACATGTCGCAAACGCTGAATGAAATTGCCAGTGACTGTCTGTAGTGTGTCGCCGGAAATTGACACACAAACTTGACAAATAGCCTCTTCGAGCTCGCCGAGTGTTAAAGGATTGTTCCGGTATACAATGTCCTTTAATGTTCCCCACAAAAAGTAATCGCAGGGAGTGAGGACGGGTGGATACAGAGGCCACTCCATGCCTTTTCCCTTCACTGTCGAATAGTTCAACGCAATAACTCTATCGTCGAAGTATTCGTCAAGAAAGCCAAAAACGTCTTGTGTACGATGCGGACGGGTCCCATCTTGCAGGAACCACGCCGTGACTGGTCGATCGTCTAATGCTTGTTGAGTGGCGACATATTGTTTCAAAAGCGCAATATACCGCTCAGTCGTCACCGTTTCTCGCAAGAAAAAAGAACCAATAATGATTTTGCGACAGATTGCAGCCTAAACTGTTGGCTATAGAGGAGTCGTGCGTGAGTCAAATGTGGATTTTCTGTACACCAAAATCGCCAATTGTGTCTGTTAACGACACTATCCAGATGAAAATGGGCCTCATTCGTAAACCATATTCGGCCGACATCGGAACCAGAACAATCAATCTTCTCGAGCATCTCGTTAGCGAAATGCTCTCGTTGTCGTTCAGCTTGAACTGGTATAGCGTTCTGGCATTGAATCTTGTAAGGAAACATGTGTAATGATTTCCGCAGGAAATCGCGTTTGAAAACTTCTCCTTGTGGCAGTAGGACTCTGATTTAATCGGTGGTACTCCAACACAATAAACGCACGGTCCTCTACTGTATACATAACTTTCGGAATTATTTTCAGTATACTCTAATAGCAGTCAGATTTCAATGGCGAAATCTTCGACGGCTAGATTTTCTATGCTTCTGAACTGGATTCTTAACGCTATTAGTGCCATCTATCGATGCTATTTTTAACTAAAATTTGAGATTTATGTATAAGATTCTAACGTTTTTTTAATAAACATACCACTGGTTTCATGTTTCTATCTATCACCGTTTCCGGGTTATTGATTTTTAAAGTCAGGGGTCCTTTGTGAAACACCCTGTATATATATATATATATATACATTTACAGTAGACTCTCTTTAATGTGTCGCTGCTTAAGATTTATCTCCGAATAATGATAACAATTGCATTTTATCCATCATTTTCTTATTTGCAATTAATCTAAAGGACATCGCTTATTGCGTACTGCTCATCGGTTAATGCATATTATTTTCTCACAAATTAATCAGGTAGAATCGAAATTCATTTTGCACATAATTTCTTCAAACGTTAGTGAAACATTGATTATTGAGTAAAAAAGAATTATCAGTGACAGTGTTAGAGAAAAAGAAAATATTCCACTAAAATCATCTAAGATTCAAATTGATTATATTTCTAGTTCGCTGATATTACTAGACAAAAAGTGATAAACACGTTAAATTTTCGAGTGTGTCGTACAGGAAAACTGGAAAGGTAACTGGAAAATGATGTGAAACGGGACCATCTGTAATACTCTGATATATAAAAGTGAGAGATTAATTTAACTAAATTTAAATTACTTAAATATGGCAATCTCTTTGCATATTTTTTTGTCCTAATTTTTTTTTATATAACTCAAATATTTACTGAAATTGCTAAATTAAAGAAAAATGTGTTTCTTTTAACATAAGGTTGGTAACTTATTTAATTCTTTGTAAAATTGAATGCAATTTTTTTAACGCAAGGAATTATTTTACTCCCTTTAAATGCTTACATTGTTTACTACGGCCAAAAATTGGCCTTCTGTGAAGTCTGCACTAACGGGAGTGCACTGTATACACACACACACACAAAAAAGCGCATACACATACTCGTATATACAATATATATATATATGTTATTCATTTAGAATTTTGAAATATTATTGTCTGTTCTTTAAATTCTCATGGGTCTCGATTCTAATGCATCTTTGCTGTTGTTGTTGTTGTTGTTGTTGTTGTTGTTTCGGCAATCAGATCTCAAATATTCGTGGTTTTATTATTTATATAATAATTAATATAATCTGTCAAATTAAGAGAATATACTTGACATGAAATAATTAAAATATTATTTCTTGAAATAGAACTGCACGATACTCTTCAATACTGATACATTTAATTAATGGGATGAGAAGAACATTTTTATAGGGTTTTCAGTATAAATACTGCACTTAATACTAAAGTAAATAGAGGCTATCTAAAGGCTACTTACCACACGCTTTGCACAGACTTCATTTATTGCACCGTTCTCTTTCATTTCTAAAATTGAAATTGCAAAGAAAATTGAAAATAATTATTTAATTCCTGAAAAAACAACAAAAGGTTGACAGTTTTATATTTTAATATTCACGAAAGTTTTACAGCATACGATTAGTTAAAATATTGCAGAAATTTTAAAAAGGAAGTGTCCATACGAAAATAAAACAATAAGTTGCTAACCAACGTATATTTTATTACGGAACTTTAAACTGAGATGTAAAAATTAAAACCACAAAAATAAAAATTATACTCGACGTTTCGGTTTATCTTTAAAACCATCCTCAGGAGTTAATTTTCTTAAATACAAAACGGCGGAAAAATATTTACACGTTACATAATTGAAGCAATATTCAAAGTAAAAAAAACAGCAACGGAAATTTGATAAAAACAATTTAAATAAGACCAGTGGCGCTATCTATTAACTTGTAATATTCAAACAACGTACAGGAAAAATTATGCCATAAAATCCAAGTTATTTCAAAATACGTATAGAATTATTTGGAATTGAAAAAGACACATTGTCATTACAAAGGATCAGGGTCCATAAGCCATGCTTTTGGCCCATGAAATAACCATGAAATAATAATTGGCCACTAAAATACGATTTTGTTAAACTGACTTAATTATTTCCCTTTTTAATAACAGAAGGTTTATCCTGTACGATTTCAACAATATTTTTTGCATTTTGTTCGTTTTTAACACTTTCCAACCTAGTTGAAAAGTGTTTATGACTTCGATTTGTCTGACCGTGCTCTAATTCCCGTAAATATGCTCGGATTGCACTGCAATTTTTATATATTATTATCGCTATCTATAGCATGTTCCCTATTTCAACTGAAGTGTGTAACACTTATTTTTTTTTTTTTACAGGGACACTCAAAAGAATTCCGTTACATTATGGTCTACGGGGAAAAATCATTTGCGGTTTACTTTAATGATGCTACACAATTTCAAATACATTGTAATTGATATATATCACTAAAGTGCATTACAAGAAGCTTAATATGGAATAAGGTGTGCATAGCACTTATAGTTACTTTACAGGGACAGTCAAAAGAATTAAGTTACATTACATCTATGGAGAAAAATCGTTTGCGGTTTAATTAAATAATGTTTCACTATTTTAAACACATTGAAATTTATATATATCACTAAGGTGCATTACAAGAAGCTTACTACAGAATATTGTGTGTCGTACAGAATATTGTGTCATCGTTCATTTACAGGGAAACGCAAAAGAATTATCTACTGTCTGTTAACAATAATTCCTGTAAGTGCGTTTTAAGTTACTGAACGCGGTTTTAAATTTAACTCACTTTTTGTCTATTACTTGGTGTGTATAAATTCTGTATTTCATATACAGGGCAGCACAAAAGTTCGCGAACACATTTCCGTTTATGGACAGAAACTCCAGAAGGAGAATTTTAAACTGTGCTACGCGTTTCCTAACTAAACTAAAATTTAGTATCCTATGTAGTATATATACAAATCTGTACATCATATACAGGGCTGAATAAAAGTATTCGGATATTTTTCCGAATATTGTGTATGTTGGAAATAAATGTTGGAAATTCCTGAAATTAAGTTTTTTAATATGTTATGCGTTTTCCGAATTGTTTACTTAGATGTCTTTCACCTTATTTATCGGTGAAGTTTCGTTACAGTTTTCTGGCTGTGTTGGAAAGTGTTACATAATCTATACTTGACGCATGATTTTTAGTTCTTGTTACATAACTTACACAAGCTCAAAGTTCATATTATTCGTAGTTTTTGTTGAAAAATACGCAATTTCTCCTAATTTTACCTCAATTTTTATATATTTTTTAATATTTTACTATGAGCTCAGCTTTGCAACACTTTTATTTTTACATATATTGTATGTTTTGATGTATTTTATAATATATGTAAAGAAGAAAGTGTTGCACGATTGCGCTCGTATAAATAATTGAGGTAAAATTAGAAGAAATTGCGTATTTTTCATCAAAAACTACGAATAATACGAACTTTGAGCTTGTGTAAGTCATATAAATCCGAACAAAATGCAAAAACTGTTGTTGAAATCATATAGTATATACCTTCTAATATTAAAAAGTGAAATAATTAAGTTCAGTATAACAAAATCGAGTTTTAGTCTTTTTCACGGGCCAAAAACACGGCTTATGGACTCTGATCCTTTCGGAACATATGTATTGCACTCACGCACCGATGTTTGGCGACTTTTTGGTTGACGCGATTTTCAAGCCCGCGCCTAACCAATAACAACTGTGCGTGAGTGCATAACATCAAAGCCCAAATTTCATGACTTCATAGACGAATCTTTAAAGATTCTCGAATAACTGCTATTAATGGATGGTCTTGTTTTGAAAGTATCTTGACATTGTCAAAGTCAATAAATGAAATACCACCTTTAAGGAATGTTCTTGATAACGCAGTTGAAAGTCTATTGTATTTTTAATCACTTTTATGTTCTTTTAACCTTTCAAAGAGTCGACGCTTCGTCATCCCAATATATGAAGAATCTGTACCGTCCGAACTTTAACGGGATCTCGTAAACTCCAGAAAAACATGTAGGTTGAATAGGATCAATATTTCTACATATAATATTAAATAAAGTCCTGAAATTCGATGCCACAAGTTGAATGTTATATTTCAAGAAAATCCTCTTTAACCTTTCAAAGAGGATTGGGACATATGGAATCTTTCTGAAAACTTGACCTATTTTAGAGGAATAATTATCTGTAAAACTGTATTTATCAATTAATCTAAGAATAATTTGGGATTTTATACCCATTTAATGGGTTTATACCCATTTTTCAAACCAATATTAACAATGTAACCAGAAGGACCCGTGCGAAGCTTTCGCACTGCGATTTTGAGATTATTTCCTAGTACGTTTTAGCATTAATTTTCAATTAACTAATTTTTTTTAAAATCCAAGAACGCGTTTTAACGAAATATGAGTGTACTATGTCAGAAGCCTGTTCAAAAACTTTTCGAATGATATCTCATTCATTGTTGCATGTTTTGTATGTGCATATTAAAAGAGATGTTAACAACAGAAATAATAAATATGATATGCATGGTTTTTTCGTAAATGAAATGAAAGCTTTTTTCAAATCAATGCTGCCACAAAAATAAAATACCGCATTATATGATGCTCAACAATGATTGTAAAAAGTAATAACTAGTATAAAAGAGGTAAAATGAAATTGAAATGTTTAGGAGAAATTAAATATTATTGATTGATTGAAGCAGTGGTATTTTACACATGCAGCATGAAAGGTATGATTTGTATGAACTGTAATTTAAGTGTATTTCCAGTTATTTTTCTTCGTCCCGTATTTTTCCGAAGAAGATGACGTCATCCTCTAATGCAGTTAGAATACAATTGTTATTATTTTTTTCCCACGTGCAAGCCTTTTTCTATCTTCTTTGGGATTTTATTGTTAAGAATAAATGAGATGATATTCTCGCTTGACTAATGTTATTTGCAGATATTTTTAGCCTTAATTTTTCTTTAGAAGTTTAAACTGCATCTAAAAAATATTGGATATTGTTAAAAATTAATAGACTACAGTGCGAAATCCTCGCACGGATCCACTGGTTAAACAGATAGCATTGTTAAAAGTGGTAAATAATATAAAATAATATTGAATTATGTAAGAACCTGGTGTGATACTGTAAAAGCATAAAAACTTCTTAATAACACCATAAAATAAGGGATGCATAAGACCTTTCAAAAGAACTTTGTCAGTTTTCGTCAGGTGCAACGAAGACGTGCGACCACTTTGAAGGCAGGAGCAAGACTGAAGACTGTCTTGTTCCTGCCTTCAAAGTGGTTGCACGTCGTCTTCTTTGCGCTTGACGAAGAAAGACAAAGTTTTTTTTATGTCAGAGGTATTTTATGCTTTTAAATAAAATATAATTAATGAGCAATATTAAATAAATAACAAAAAACTATAAGGTATAATTAAAAAAAATAAACTATCAACTATCATAAATAAATAAACTACATACTTATCGAAAAATAAGGGTTCCTATAATTAGTAAATTGCACCGTGCTTGGCGCAATTGTATTTGACCTGGCCCGTATAATACGTAAGTACCTATTTTGTTATTATAAAACATATACAAATTATTTTATCATAAAACGCATACAATGAATAATTGATTATAAAACATACAATGTTTAATTTAATATAAAACACACTAAAACACACAAGCAATCTGCTCTATCGGGTTGCCACACGAAGCAAAATCTCGCAAAAATGGTCGGGTTGCCTAGGCATAAAATCGCCCTTTGGCGCCAAAAATATATCCCGGTGCGTCTGCGACATCTGTACCAATATTATTTATATACAGTTTACTTCCGCTTGTATATTTCAATAAGGTACAGATGTCGCAGACACACCGGAGTATCTTTTTGCCGCTAAAAGGGCGATTTTATGTCTAGGCAATCCGACCAATTTGGCGAGATTTTGCTTCGTTTGGCAACCCTGTAGATCAGATTGCGTGTGTTTTATATTAAATTTAAAATTGTATGCTTTTGTATAAATTGATCATTCTGTGCGTTTTATGATAATATAATTCATGTGCATAGGTGGCCAAAAAATATGTTGGCAAATTTTCTTCTCTCGCCAATGTTATTTTCTTTACCTTGCCAAGATCCCAATACTGAAAAAAAAATGAAGCATTGGATCAGAGATTACGTGAATTCATATGAAAGCATTTCCTCAGACTTTTCAAAACTGCTTCAGAAATTTCTTAAATACATAAATCGATATTGGTGTATGATTTTTTGAAAGCTTTTGGAAATAATGAAGCTTTAATAAATAAAATAATAACTTAGCATAATGAAATAATAAAAAATTAGTACAATTGTTGTAAATTCTAAAGAAATGTATATCCGATTCGAAGATAATCCTTAAATAAGCTAATGGTACAATTATTCCGTTACAGTATGCATATACACAAACATGATAAATCAAACAATAGATGACGTAAAAAAAAAAAATAAAACCCCGATTAAAGGCTCGATATTTTTATCAAAAAGCACGCCCGAAAAAAAAATTAACAATCGTATTTTAACTGCATTAGAAGATAAACTCACCCGCTTCTTGAAAAACATGAAACAAAGAAAAATAAATTGAATGCATTTCTAATACTATAATAAAGCATATTCTTTATTTTAATTTCAATTTTGCTTTTCATCAATAAATATTTAAATTAACTCGTAAGGAGAAATCATATTTTATCTTTTTTGTACTGTTTTTTATAATTACTGTTGAACATGATATAATGCGGTATTTTATTTTTTGGCAACACAAATTTCAGAAAAACTTTTCATTTCATTTATGAAAACAGTGCCGATTTAATTTTTAATCAAAAACATGATTTAACGAAATGTTAAGTGTGCTATATAAAAAGCCTGTTCAAAATCCTTTGATATGGTATCTCATATGGTCGTTCTGCGTTTCGTATTTTCTTTGAAAAAGAAATGTTGACATGAGAAATAATATATATGATTAAATTCGTTATCCAAAAATTCTTCAGAACAAACTAAAAAGGCACGTCGAATAAACGACCTAAAGGTTGCTATTTTGTAATTCCAAGGAGCTGCTGCTATAACTGGAATAACATTGTCTAATTTCATGGATTTCCGAAAGATTTTACGTTTTAAACAGTGGTCTTCTTTAATAAGAAAAACATAAAAAAAAAGAAAGTAAGTTATTATCTCCAATTCCATCGTAAACTTAATATTATTGTCTCTCTCTCTCTCTCTCTCTCAATCTGGTTAGTACCATCAAAGAATTTTTTCAAAGATTGTCTTCCTCCTTCCCAGATAACAAAAACATCTGCAATATGACGAAGTGTCCATTTATTAAAAATTATCACTAAAAATAAATTTTATAGTTACCTTTCATGATGAACAAGAATTCTTGTATCATTTCTACAGTGATATTGCAAACATCTTCCGCTTTGACTTAATTCAGAAAGGAAACACATAAGAGGGAAAGAACAAAGCACATATACTTCATGTTTTAAGAAGGGAATATATAGAGTTCTTACGAGCAGCTTAGAAGAATTTATTCCCAATACACTGTACTGTTCTTGTGTTTTACTGAGACTTTATTTACTGTACTTCGCGTGGACGATGAAATTTGTTATCAATGGAATTTAACAAGGAAATAGTAGAATAATCACTTTTTATTTTGTTTGTATCAGTTTTTATGTTCAGAAAAAAAGAAGCATCGATTAAGGAAGTTAGTGAATTACAATAACGTGAAACTCTATTATAACTCTATTATAAAGTTTAGCCTCACGAATCGACATATTCATTTATTTATTTCATACATGTACATATTATCTCAAATTAGTTGTCTATGAGCTTTCTGTTTGTGTCTGCACGAAATATGCTAATAGGGAAAAAGTTTAAATGACTGAAAAAAAATGTAATTGAGCTGTGGAATACTGAGGATCATTTTATTTTTTACAGGTGAAGGGAACCTTCATGAGAAAAGTTTGTACGGTTTAATATATGTCTTTAGAGAAGCATTAGATATGATGATATACGAGAGTGACGTTTGTAGATCAGCAATCAAAATTTGTAACTTCTATTACACATGCACTATAAGGGATGGCCGATATTCACATTCCTTTTGAGAATTTTTATTGTGGGAGGACACAATTGTCTTAAAATGTCTTGTTAAACTAACTAAGCTGAATTGAATCAATGATTATCATAGGCCATTTAAATATTTATTCTGTTGACGGTATTCCGAACCATGTACGTTACAGATATTCTTAACATTATCAATTTTAACATGCGTGTAAAATTGTGACCCATTTCACTGCTTAACGTTCCACCTCCTACCCAACCCAGCAAAACATAAAATTAAAACATTTTATAACTTCTTTGAAATTAAATTGAATTGAAATGATTTTGGCAATCATCTTGAAATCAAAAATATTATTGCGCTTTATTAGGTGAAATAAAGAAACAGAGAACCAGACGGAATTTCGTTAAGATCTTAACTCTACACGTTAATATATAAACACTGTTTAGAATTATTTCTGCTGTGATTATCTTGAAAATACGCAACAATTATTAATAATTACGACAACTTTACGATAGCCTAGCTGTACACCGTTGGGTTAATAATCTGTTGGATTTATATGAAAAAATTAACGTTCGAGAATATGGGAGAAGGTAATCATCTGTCAATTTCATATTTTGTGAGAAAGTTAGATTTTCTGTTGCTTTCGTTTTTAACTCTTTACAACATAGTTGAAAAAAGTTTATGACTTCGGTTTGTCTGCCGTCTGTCCGTCTGTCGTCTGCCGTCTGTCCGTGCTCTAACTCCCGTAAATCTGCTGCGATTGTCCTGAAACTTTCGTATGTTATTGTCGTTTACTATAGCATGTTCACTATTTCAACAGAAGTGTATAGCACTTATAGTTTTTTTACAGGGACAGTCAAAAGTATTCCGTTACATTACAGTCAATGGGGAATAATCAGTTCAAGCGCATTTTGATGACGTTACGTCATTTAAAACATAATGAAATTGATGTATAACTATGAAGCGCATTAAAACATGCTTTTTGTAGAATATGGGGTGCAAAGCATTTATTATTCATTTACAAGGTCAAACAAAATACGCATAAGCAAAATACACATCGTTATATGGGAAAAAATCGTCTGCAGTGTAATTTAGTGATATTTTACTACTTCAAACATAATGAAAATTGTATGCATTACTTAGGTGCACTATAAATTGCTCTCTTGTGTGCATTTCGCTTATTTACAGGGACACACAAAATATATTGGTTACAGTACATGTGCGATACTTGCAGTCTATGTGTGATAAGTACGTTTACAACTTTGGTTTGCATTTTTAACTTTTTTTTTCATAGTACGTGTGTGTTTATAAACTCGGTGGACCATATACAGGGCTACACAAGGAAATTCGTAAGTACTACAGACTATGGGAGTGAATTGCTTAAAGGTTGTTTTTAATTGTGTTTACGCATTTTCCTGCTGAACTATACTTAGTAGACTAATAGAAGTTTGTGGAATATAAATAAATTCATATACAGGGCTACGAACAAAAAGATACCTTGTCGTTTACGTTTGGTAATTGCTGCAAGTGAGTTTTAAGTTGCCTTTTAGCTTAATAGGTGGAGGGTACAAAAGTCTTCAAATAATATACAGGGCTGTACAAAAGATTTCGAGTGCATTTCTATAGATTGGCGAAAATTGCTAAATGTGATTAATCTAACTGAACTAAATTTTATCATTCTGTATATCTACATATATTGAACATATACAGGGCTGCACAAAATAATTCGACTACTTTTTTGACACTGTAATTTGACACAATAGTTTTGAAAACTGTGGTGTTATGTGTTTTCTAAACTGTTTACTTACATATCTTTTTTCTCCTTATCTAACGGTGAAGTTTCATTCAGTTTTCTGGCTGTGTTGGAAAGTGTTTCATAATATATGCTGGACGCATGATTTTTCGTTCTAGTTTATTATTCGAAGATGTCCGATCAAAAAATTAAATTGGTAGTTACTACGAGCTCCTCGAGCCTCATGCTCAAATTCAATTTATGCGGCCTGCAAACAAATAATTAAAATATATACACTAACCTCCAAAAATTAAGATACAACCAGCTTTTGGCTCACTACTAAAAGAATCGAAATAAACGTATGAAATGCGATTTACATGAATGAACATAAGTAACTTGAATAAAACCTTATGACACAATTATACCTATATCTATTTTGTTTAAAGAATTGGGCACTTGTATGACAGTGAATAGAAACTGCGAGCATCCCACTTTCGGAATTCGTATGACGTGTTTATGCTTGTTAATCATGAAATGTTGGTGCTAAAATACTGTTCTCCATATGTAAGAGATGTCGTTTACTTGATTCGTTAAGATGTCGTGTATATGAAAATGGAGGTACATCACAATCTGATGCTGCTAGACGGTTTAATATGTTCCGTAGTATGGTCCAAAAATTCTGAGATCAATTTAAATCTGAAATTTTAGTATCAAGAGGACTTGTTCTAGACCCCGTACGGTTTATAACATTGCACAATATCGCTTTCTACCTCTTTTGCCTGGAAGGTGGAGGAACACTGCTGTGGCGCAGCCCATTTCAGACATCGTAACGCAACATAGCTGAAAATATCTGCTACTATTCTGCAAGGGCGTCTTCACAATTGAGAACTCTATGAAATTCGAACCGTTGTGTGTGTCGACAACACAGATGTGCCCGTTGGGACATACAGATGGACCAAGAAAACACGTTTCCTGGACCTGAGAACGATCAGCTTCTGTACTCTTCACAGACCTGTCCCGGTTTGCTTTGGCGAGTGATAACGCTCGTGTGCTGATCTGGAGAGAACAAGCCATCAGATTATACCTATCTAACATTGCAGATAGTCACAGTTATAGAAGAGGTAGAATCAGTGTGTTTGCTGGAATCTCTCTGTTGGTCACAATAACCTCCATGTGTTTTATGGAAGAACTCTGACTGCTGTGAAATATCGGGACGAGATCCTTGCTCCGTTTATCATACCTTATGCTGGTGCTATTGGTGATGAATAAAACTTAATTATTGATAATGTCCGATTGCATTAATCTAAAGTCGCTGTTGATTGTAGTGAGGATCAAGGTTTGAAGCGAAAGCAATGGTCAGCTCAGTTTTCGGGCCTTAATCAGATAAAGCGTGTTTAGGATGATCACCGAAGACAAGAGGCTGCCGACGGGTTCTTTGACGTCGCTAAATGAGCTGGAACAAGCGTTTCTCTATGTATGGGCATTGTTTCCCATTCTAGTGTCCAATAACTTAATTGACAGTATGGAAAGTCGATGCCGCAAATGCATTACAAGTAGTGTCGGACACATGCCTTATTAAAATCCGTTTATTTCTATATACATTGGTACAAATAAACACACAAAAGTTACTTCTTTATAATATTAGTATAGAATTTCAGCAATTCTAAATGAAATCATCAACTTTTTGCTTGCCGTGTAGTGAAATTATTAGTTATTACTTTCTTTGTAAATTTTCTCTGTATTTTGTGTTTAATAAAATAAATATACTTTTAATGAAACTACACGTTTATCATTAGAATTAACAATATACCTAAGTTAGTTTACTAAGTTAGTTACATAAATTCTCATCAAATCTAATATTCCATTGTAACCATATAATAAATAAAATTCAACAAAATGCTGACAACAGGCATACTTTAGATAATGAGGGAAGTTTATATCTATGGAAACCTGATACAGATCGCCAAAATTAATTTGACGACAAATGATAATTTAAAAATTTTATTTGATAATAATGACAGTTATTTAAAAATAATACAGTAAATATAAGCTCCAATGTTTGTTAAATATTTATCTGCAGTAGTTAAATTGTAATATCATTTTAAAACTTATATTATATCTTTTTTTTAATAAAAAATACTTGTTAAAATAAAATATACAAATATATTCACAATTACGAGATTTACGCATCATTTGATTGATATCTTAATGATTTATAAATATTATCATATCTGGAATATTATTTAATACAATGCTTTAAATCTTTTTACGAGCTATTTTACGGAAAGTCAATAATCCATTGTATAAACATAGTAAACAAAGTATAAACTGCAAATACGAATAATATATCACTGTGAATACACTCCAAATATTTATAATCATGCTCGTGGCAGATCTCAATAGCAGCCATTTTCATAAACTGAATAGCTAGCAATTTAATAAATTCGGAAGAAAAATATTCATACTTTTGGTAGAAACAGTAGATGTAGAGAAAATTTTTATTCATTTATAATAAGATGTTGTAACTTAAAAAAAAAAAAAAAAAAAAAAAAAAAAAATCGAAAAGTCCATTGAAAAGTTAATTTTAAACTTTCCACATTTCTGTCACATCCATTTTCGCCACATATTCAGTCGTCATTTCTTTTTTGCATCAATTTAAGCCCATAAGCCCTATTTTCATTAAAAAGAGAATGATTGCCAATTAATCGTAATTTAACAATCCACAAACAAATAATATTTTTTAAGTTTTACAATTAGTTTTACGGAGATCTTTACTGTACGGGTGTAAAACTGATCAAAGTTAAAATTTTAAAGCAATTGTTAAGTATTCATCGCATTAACATATCTAACATAATAAGAGTATGATATAAAATCATATATATTTTGTGTTTCATTCTAAAATTTAGTTTTCCTATCTTAATTTTTCTCTATGTCAATTAATCTCCTTATTCAAAATCATTTTCTATTCTTTAACCTCAAAAGTAATCCATTTTTCCTAACTCGAAATGCTCGCAGCTACTTTTATCTTAGCAGTAAATGCAGATGTATTTCAGCTATGTGGATTTTCTCTCTGCATATTAATAATTGTCCAGATTCGTTGATTCATCTGCCCTTTGCCTCTATCATTATGTTATGCTAAAACTAAGCACCGTTTTCATTAAATTGATTGCTGCATAAATATGCAATATCAAATTTTTTGTTCGCTTCTCATAATTTATTTCCTGGCTTTCTCAAAATAACCTCGGGATGTCCGTTAAAAATTACCAAATTGATATGCACCAATTGTGGGATGCCTTCACATTTTCTCATTCAAAAAAACTTAATATTGGTTTGTCCCTAACAGTCAAAGTTTACCGTTAAATGCCTGGCCAGATTTGTAGTGTTTGGCATATTTGCATCTATGTGTTAGCAATAATGCATATGAAAAATTAGATCAGATCTTGTCTAAATGTTGAACAACAAGGTTCTATTTTATAGATGTGAAAGAGGACCACCTTCGCCCTTTCTAGGTGTGTCGATGTGTCCTGAATAAAGCAAAGTTTCACGTGATTATGCGTCTTTGTTTGAACTGATGTTTTTCTGTGGACTGTTTCCTATCAGGAGGAGAATCTTTGGTTATAGCGATGAACGCAATTGTATGAAATTTTCCACTCTTCAACTTTATCTCTACGATCACATAAATGCTCTGAAAAGCATTCTCCGATTTTCCAGCCAGCATCATCATACATGTGTTTATTTCATAGTATAAAATTTTAAAAGAAGAGGTAAAAAGATTAATTTCATATTGCAGTTTTTTGTTACGTAAAATGTTTGCTAAACAATATAATAAATGGAAAATTGTAAAACGTTGTACACTAATATTCTTTTAATTAAATTTTAAAGAAAAGTATAAAGAATAAAAATTTGTGTTTCCTGTCTTTTTTTCTAATTTTGTTTATATTATGTTTATTATTTACTTGTTATTTTGTATTTTATATTTATAAATATTTGAAATTTTTTATAAGAATTATTAATTAAGAATTATTTATTAAGAATTATTTTTTCTATGTTTAATCAATTCATCTCTAAACTACACCATATAAATAATGTGTATGTAATCCTGAATGTTCTTATAGATATATAAATAAGCAATTTTATGCACAGCTTTCATTCGCCACTGGATGGCGTTAACCGATAATGATGTTTCAAACGCGTTGAAGCGCAGCGAACCGAAGTCAAGGAAGCTTTCTATGTATCCACACTAATCCATTGAAATTATCACGATTTTTCGGTAAATACAACGTAATTTATCACAAACGTAGATCTTAGTTATCTTAGTGAGACGGATGTAAGAACGTGTTCCAATTTTTGACATTCGATCAATGGTCTGAGTAAGACAATTCTGATGCAAACCATATTATATGGGCAATCCTGTGTTCTGTGGCATGTGCCATATTTATTCACAGAACATCAATTACAGGAATTTATGCATAAAAAGTTCTGGATATTGGTATAAACGAATTATCATTAGAAATAATATACATCGGTTACTCAGAAGTTTTATATCTGACAGATCTGTTATTTGATCCGTCATTCAACATCGATCATTTGCAGAATATTAAATCTAAGAAGTCATGGATTCCAAAACGTCATTTTAAAAAAAACTTCATGAGATTGAATCTCCTTGAAAACTTTATTTTTCTGCATTCTCTACAGTGTTTTATATTGAATATGATATTCTTTTAAGGGCTAATTTCAACTGTTGTACGATTAGTTTTTTGTATTAAACACACACAAAGTAAACTGTTGCGTTGTTTTATGAATGTTGAATGCAGCATAAGCTGAATCAATATGTCGTAACTGAAGCACAGCAGTTTAGCTTGGGTCTCTGAAATTTTGTGTCTGAGATCTTATAGTACCTCAGCTTAAAGTAGCACTTAAGAGAACACAGAATTAAAAAAAAAATATTTTATAAATTAAAATTTAGAAAAATAAATAGTACATTTAATTTTTATTAGTAAATTATTCATCTCATTGCGAATAATAACTGACGTCTACATACACCGCGGAAATACGTGGCATAATTATTGAAGCCTTCTGGATAGGTTTAAGGACTACAGAACTGCCCATCTAAATTTTTTTAAAGGAAATTTGATTAAAACATCAAAGAATGGCTATAAGAGGATTAGTTTGTTTAATAATCAACGAACGAGGCGGCATCGAGCTGATTTATTGTTCTTGACAGTGATCAGAGGAAGTTTGGGTTGGCTGTTAGACATTGCGTCCATATTTCGTGTGATTACTGAAGGCAGTTGCATATAGGATAAGCATTTGAATCTTGACTTTTAACTTTTCAATCCACAGATTTATTTTCAAAAGTAGAGTCACATATTATTTCATCGCTCTTATAAAGATCTATTTTTGTGGTAAATTATATTGTAGATAGAACACTGCGAACAAATCGTGTTTATGCCATTCTCAGATTGGGGATGAAGCTTCTTTCGCCTTCGGTTTTTTCCCTTCAAACTAGGGATGGGCGTTATTTAACATAACAGAATAAATAACATTGTTATTGTGTTAGAACCTGTTACCGCATTAATGTTACTTAAAATCCCTGTTAATTAAATAACAATTTACCGAAAAGAGCCTGCGCCATCTTAACCCCTTGGGGACGAGCGACACGTATACGTGATGCATAAGATGCTCAGAATCCTTGATTATTCCCACCAGTTATTTTTTACTGTAAGCTTTGCCTTATCTAATGGTAGCATTTCTGCGATTCAATTAGTCGAAAATTTCTGTTTGTAAAAGATTAAAAATTCCGTAAAGGACACGCTCGTCGCGAAGGGGTTAAGCTGTAGTACACAGAATTTCGGTTCAAAACCCCAACTTGACATAATTTTCTGAAATAGCTTTTGCGTTTATCGACAATTGCAAAACACTATTATGTTTCATAATTTTTTAATAAGAACACTTGAAAAGTTTTTGCGTTTACAAAAAAAAAAAAAATTTTTTTTAGAAATGCGTCAGAATGTAGCTAGTGTAGATTTGAGAACATCCTTAAAGAAAACACATTATGCTAGAACATAATTTGCACGAAAATGAGACTGTTTAGGTAAAATTTTAAGCTTTAAGATCTATTTTTACAAGTAAATTTCTAAGGTCTTGCCTAAAAAAGAAAAAAACCCGCAAAGCGAAATTTCAAAACTCAGTGACGAGCGTTATATTTCTATCCACGCATCCAGGAAGAAAAAAGAATAAAATTCTTCCTAACTTTTATATTACCTTATATATAACCTTATAACTTATATATAACCTTAATATTTTCCCCACAATGAGTAGCAGATACATTTGTTGCCAGTAATAGTATTGTCTGTTCAACCTTCGATAAGTATTTCCTCTAAATGTGATTTTTTAACCATTTGGTTGCTGTTCAAATAATCAGACTGGTTTAATTAAAATGACAGATATGTCCTTTAGAATTAATTTTTGCAATCTAGTTATGAATGTGCGAAAAACTACATTTTTTTTTTTGGGGGGGGGGGGAATAAAATAATGAAACATTCGTTTTGCAGGAATAATTAACAAATAAGATGATTTCCGTGTATGGGTATAGGCGGTATAATGATTCGCGCTCGCTTTGGAAGTTTTTGCTCGCACTGAGTACGACAGGGTGTGGAAAGGGCAGGGTGGGGTTTGAAGGCCTGGATTTTTTTAAGAGGATTTAAGGCTTTCGCGTTATTCTTTCTGAACTTTGCAGGCTCGCAGTTTTTTTTTCTAATAGCGATTTTCTACATTTGTTAATGGAATCATAGTATTTTATATTGTTTTAATAAATAAAAGACATTTAAAAAAAATCTATATTTCATTACTACTTTATAGAGTTTCAAATTATGATATTTTAAATAATATTTTCCCTTTCTTCTAAATTATATTAAATATTTTAACAAATTTTCATTTGAATGTGTCTATGTGATTATTAATATTGTAATTTCGTATATAGTGGATTGCGAACATATAATCGGAAAAATGCTGCACATTAAAATGTTTGCATAAATATGCAATATTATTTTTTGAATTTTTGTTTTATTGTACGTAATGTAGCTTATTTTTACACTGAGCCGATGACAGGCAAAGATAGTTGTCCTCTGGCCCGAGATCTGAATATTTCGGCCCATGTAGACCAGCATATGTATATGACACTCCTGAACAGACCATTAATAAACAGCTGATAGTAAATAAAAATTTGGCTTTTTTTAGGGCGGGAGGATTGTTAATTGTATATGACAGGTTAAACAGAAATATATGGGAATTAAAGCTAATAGGTAACATGTTTAATCGATGAAATTACTCGAGCAGTCATATTTTGGCAGTTATAAATGAGGGAAAGACGAAATTGTTTACATTTTTCTACAAATCACGTTTTTTAAAATGTGTTTTATTTTTATACATGGTGTCCTTTCTTATTGTTTACCAATATTTAATTCCTAAGCCGTTAATTTTTGAGGTATAATTACAATTGCTAAAATGTCACCATATGAAAATCAGTTTAAGTCAAAATAGCTACGTTTTAAATGGTTTACGAAATTAAAGATTTTATACAATGTCTGGGTCCTATAAGTTTTATTCATAAAAAGTTTATCTTCTAATAAGTAAACCAATAAAAACTCCTTCTATGACGAAAACTTTCCGAATTATAATTCTTAAACTTTTATGGATTTTCGGCATTTTATGTTACTAAAGATGGTAAAGCGTGCCTTTAGTACCAGAAAATGCTGAAAAATCATGAAATTCGAAGTATTATAACTAGGTAAAAATTTTCGCGCAAAAACTGAATTTTATCATGTAAACAGATTTTAATGATGCTGATTCGTCTTATCTGGAAAGGACGACTATACTTACTTCCAAAAATTATTTCAAACATTCTGTTTAAAGGACTTTTAATTAAACCGTCCGTTTGCATCATTCATAGCGATTGATTATGCGTTACAAAAATAACATGTTATTGGAACAAGTTACCAACGCTGCTGTGGAACTCTCTAAACTGCTAACCAAAGGTAACTGTATTTCCCATCTCTACTTCAATCTATCACGTTTTATTGAAAAAAGATGGTAGGAATTCATGAAATAAATTGAAGGAAACATCTCTAGTTTTAATCAATCAAGAAACTTAAAAAAAAAATAAAACTTCATGAATTTCAATTGTGCACATTATTTGTCGGAAATTTGAGTGACATTTCTTTATATTTTTATATAGTGTCTTCTTTTGAAATTAGCATTCTCTAGAAAGCTACTTGCATCTAAACTATGATAAGTTCACTAAATTTCATACACACAAACTAACTTATAGTATTTCAGTTATTAATCCTTAATTCAAACTAGTGGGAAATTCACTTGTCACTTCTGAAGGAACAAAGTTAAAAGGAATACATGAAATAAGCTGAGGCGAAAAACTCAATTTCTTAATATGTTGTTAATATCAATAAAATTAGAAGAATTAATTTCGGATTAAATAACTTTATTTATCTCATGTATCTAAAATTTACATTGTAGATATTTTATTAAAAAACAGACTCAAAAATATTGTTTTCGGAGACAATTCAAGTTTAAAAAAATGTGTCATGTTTCCGAAGAAACTGTCTTGTATAATTAATCTAGCCATTTTATCCAGCCATTATATATTATAAATTGTGTCTTAGGAATGACGACCGAGCACAAGATTTTTGATGCAACGATCTGAAATTTCTTCTTTCATCTTTGAGGCCGCTGTCTTAAATGTATCAGTCAAACATTCCTATAAAAAAGATGCATTAACAAAAGGTGAATTTGTTTTCTTACTAATTGACAAAATAATACTGAAATAAGATTAATACGGAATTTTTATCTATCAACAAATCAGAATTAGTCATTTTAAATTATGAAACGAAGCACTACTATCTTGTGTTAATTTCTAGTTCAAAGATTAAAATTCTAAACTTTCTAAACCCTATCCCTGAAATGCTTTTTTTTCAGCTTTAAATTAAAAAGGTTGTATAATTGAACTTATGTTTTAAAAATCTAGAAAAAGGCACTTAAAATATCTGAAAAAAATCATACATCAAGTTGAAACCATGTATTTTATGATAAATTACTATCTATTTATATTATATTTACAAAACGTTTAAAAATAAATAAACAACCACTTCTAAAAATCCACGAATCTATAATATCCTGTGTGAGAGAAACCCCCCATTTTACGTTTTCAGGAAAGTGTGGAGTACTTACTCTTATTTCATACATTTTTTCTGCATCCATGTTTTTGGTTTCTTCCCTAAGCTCCAACTGTTAAAAAAAATAATAAATAAAGCATTATTAATATAGAATTTATGCAGATTTGTAATAAAAATATATAAAAAGAACAGTTACATCATATTTAATTTTTTTTTTTTAATTTACATCAAATCATCGAAAATATCTAAACTAGTTTTGTTATAGATTTTTTTGTTATTATGGATCAATCGTGCATTCAAAAGGCTGTATCAATTTTTGAAACTCTCAAATGTTAAAAATCCTTTATTGAAAATGGGTTGAAGCAATCTGTATAATTTTCAACGCGATTACAATTATGTACGGTTTTAAAATGGCAAATCTGTATTCAAACAGACCTCATATACACAATTTCAACATTTATCATTATTCAATAGCTAATTCCTATATCTTTTAATCACAGATTCATATTTTAAAATGCTTCTTTTTAAGCCGCTTTGGTCAAGATATGAATTCTAATAAAATGTACAACATTTAAGTTTAGTACTTTTATTTTCATACTACAAACTTCATTTTGGAATTAATATTCAGTACCTTAGAGACTTATACATATATAATTTCTTGTTTCTAAATATATTATAATAAATGCTAAGAGTTCGTTTTTCGAGTTTGATCTGTATCTGTTATACTCTATAAGTTGACGAGATTACTGTTATGTTTTTTTTAAATACATTTTTGCAGTCGTTAAGAACCAAGTGTGTTGATTATCCGATTATTCAATACTTCTTTCTATACAATATGAATGTGGTGAAGATTGTTTGCATGAATAAGTAATTTTAAATTGGTTCGCTTCTTAACCCTGGAAAAAAGCAACGTGCGTTATCCCTGCTTAAAAACAGGAACAGCATATCTGCACAACAAATATAATGGTCTGGGTTTTAACTTCGTGTATAGTTATTGCAAACGCTGGATTTACATGGAATTTTTGTCTTTGCAACGTAAATTCACGTTAAACAGTACTGAATCGGGTGAAATTTGTAGAATATATATATGATATAGAATCATATATATTTTGTTTTATTCTAAAATTTAACTTTCCTATCTTAAAGTTTCTCTATGTGAATTAATTTCTGTATTCAGAATCTTTTATTCTTTAATCCGAAAAACAATCATTTCTTCCTAGCTAAAATGTTCCCAGATATTTCTTCGTAACATTAAATGTACGTTACTCTTATGTGGTTTCAATTCGAATATTATTGTACTACAGATGACCGTAACATATGTTGTTTTGTCTTTCTTCGTATCTTGTGTTAAATGCAGGCGCCGTTTTCATAATTTGACTGCTGCAAAAATATGCACTATGAACTCTTTTCGTTAGATTATTATAACACATGTCTAACTTTCCCAAAACAACGCTCGGGTGTATGTTAAAAATCACAAAAAGTGATGTTCCGCCAAATTATGGCATCCTTTCATTTCTTATTCAAAAATTCTCAATATTGATTTATTGCTAACTGTCAAAAAGTTTGACTGTTCATGCCTGGCTAGAAATGTAACGATTGGCATATTACATATCTAATGTGTTGGCGATAATGAATCTGAAGAATTAGATCAGATCTTCTCTCGCTTTTGTCGGATAAACATATAATTTCTGGTAGAATAAGCGAAGGCGACCCTCCCTGTTTTCTTGTGTCGATGTGCTGGTAATAATAAAAAGGAATTCCATGGATTACAAAACTGATTTTCATCTAATGCCTCTTGTGTGGATTTCTTTATAATTTTTCAGGAAACGGACTGAATTGAGGTGCATCCAATGTGCTACTATACCTCGGCAATGTTTTTTTTTAAATGTCCATTTGAATATATCGGGACTACATCATAATGTTATACTTCGCGACCTGGATATTTTCCTGGAATAATTTTTTGCATTAATAATGATATTGCAAATATGTTTCTCTATTAACCTTTAGATTAAAGGCTAGGACTGGCGATTATTTGTATATCCATTCGTACAACAATTTACAAAAAAAAAAATACAGTGGTAGATTTCCCTTGAAAATATCCTAATATAAGTGTAAGGCAGAGAATATTTTTCAGAACGTGCTTCGAATAGAATAAAAAATAGTCGCAGGTACAACTAACGTTTGGGACATATGTCCCAAACCAATAATCATAGGATTAACTGCATTCTATTTTAAAAACCATCTGAAACATGTTATTTGACCAATGCGAAAATTATCGAATTATTAATCCAATTTAACTCATAAGGCGGCCAAGCAGCAATGTTGATGTAGTTGAATAATTCTGTTGTAAACTAAGACATAACTTCAGGTTTATCTTTTACCGAATCGTAGCTCTTTTATATTTTATATTCTCCAAGAAGCATATCCATAATATTAGCTTTAAGCTTAATTTATCCATGCAAGCAGCTTTAACTTGATGAGTAACGCCTGCTTCAGGAAAATGAATGGCTTTATAATGAATACATTCAACATTAAATGATCCTAATCTTTGGTACGTTGAATTTCTAATTACTGCACACTTTTACGTTCGAGTTTTATTATATTCCAAATTCCGTAGACATATAATGGTACAATGTGTTTTTTCTTTTATATATTAATACTGTTGCTTATTGGTTTCGTTTGATATGCACTGATTTGTAAATAACCTTACATCACTTTAGTGTTGAATGCGTTCTTCGCTGACTATTCTCTGTATTTTTAATATAACTTGACTGAATATTCTCTGTTTGAAATTGTGATTCGTTAGTCTTTAATCACAGAGACTCCAATTTCCAAAACTTCAAAATGAACAAAATATTTCCGTCGCGACTTACGGGTTAAGAACAGCCATCATATCTGTTATCCTTTTCGTGCTTCTTTGTTAGCTGCTCACATATGGTAGCAGTAGCCACTGATAGTAGGATATTAATTATCTTTTTTTTCTAATATGACTCGCATTTACATCCTTATAGTTGAAATCATTTAAAATCTAAATTAATATTAGCAATTTTATTATCTGAAATATGTAACTATCTAGTGGACCCATGCAGGGATTTCGATATTGCGACCCATGCAGGGATTCAATACCTAATATTTTTTAGATACGGGTTTAAACTTCTAAAAAAATATCTGCAAACAATATTAGTCAAGTCAAGTCAGAATACCGTCTTATTCATTCCATCAAAGTTACAGTAAAATCTGATTGAAGATAGCAAAAGGCATGCACGAGAAAAAAAAATAACAATCGTATTTTAACTGCTTTAGAAGATGACGTCATCCGCTTCCTGAAAAACATGAAACAAAGAAAAATAAATTTAACGCATTTAAAATACAATTTAATCAATTGATGGTGTCTTTTTCTTCTAAACATTTCAATTTCAATTTTGCATTTTAGCTATAAATATAAAATAAACCCGTGCGAAGAAATCATACTTTATCTTTTATGTACTAATTATTTTTTATAATCATTTTGAGTATCATATAATAGGGTATTTTATTTTTATGACAACAATAATTTGAGAAAAACCTTTCATTCTATTTATGAAAACAATGCCACATTAATTTTTAATTAACAGCAATTTTTAATTTAAAAAATGTTTTAACGACATGTGAGTATACTACGTCAGAAGCCGCTTCAAAGACTTTTGGAATTATACGTCATTCTTTGCTTTGCGTTTCGTAAATTCATAGAAAAAGCTATGTTAACAAAATAAATAATATACTACCAGTGTATCCGTTCGAAGATTTCGCTCTGCAGTCTAATATTTTTATTAATATTTGATTTTTGATTTTTTTAAATATGTAATATTTTAAGTTACAGTAAAAACTGACCGATGATAGTAAACGCAAATATATATATACAAGTATCATATACCATCTTGCTCAATTTAAAGTTTCTAATCCCTTCAATATCACAAAAATTGCAATTTTAGGACGTTTTTCGCTCCTGCAACCCCATGAGGGCAGTGGCACTGACATAAAATATAGCCTATGTTAGAGCAGAGACTGTCACCATAAATTTGCAACTATTACGTTTGAAATCGGTTTGGTAGTTTCAGAGATTCCATAGAAATTGTAATTTAGAATGTTTTTAGAACACGTTTACCTCATTTCACCCTTTGTAGTTATTTTAATATTGGACCTCAAGGGCCCAGGGCATTGTCCCGATTTTCCCATGCAATAATAAGGATTTACATAATCCTTAACTGATAAGGATAACTGATGTAAGCAACAGTGTGCTTTCTGTGCAGACAACTTATCTGTGGCCCGCGAAGGCTTTGGCATTTTAATTATTTTTGATTTAGTTGTTAGAACACGCATGCTGAAAATACACTTTGCACAAACTTACTTGCACCAAACGCATACTTAGAAAAAAAAAATATTAGAAAGATATGTATATCAGTATTACAAGTTGTGTGCTTTTTTAAAAAAATTAGAATGTTACCACCATTTTTTAATAGTAATATTTGTCTTATTTATTCTGCCATTAAATAAGGGTAATATTTCTCTTTAGAATCTGGTAGCATTCTGAATTAAAAATTTTCCGCTCATCTCACAACAGTGATGTATATAGACAGATATTACACAATTTTACATTTTAGTTCAAAAACACAAAAATAACCAGACGGAACGTAACAAAAAGCGAGAACTTGTGTCTAAAAATTTAAAGACTCGTAAAATGTTTAAAGTAATTAGAATTTTTATTTGTTTTATGTCGAAACGAATACTTTATTTTACTACTCTGTTCGATTTTACATTACTTTAATAAATAATATGATCTATTTATTAAATACTGAGAAGTGCATTGTAAAGTTAATCAAATTAAGCGTTAAATAAGAACAGTTAAAAACATATATATATATATATATATATATAATTAAATGGGCTTAAATAAGTCGCTTTGAAAGTGGCACAAGTTCTCATTTTTGTGCTTAACACGAAAACCCTAAATATGGCATCCAAGTTCTTCACTTGGCCTTTAGTTGAACATATGGATTTTGGATTTAAGCTTTTAAATTATTTTCATTACTTACTTTAGTAACTGTGTGTGATATTTCTGGAATCTTGTGTTATCTTTCTTTCATTTTGTATTGATATACACACATTTCATTTACATACTCTTATACATTCCAGTATTTATTAAAAAAAATTTCTTAAATCTCTTTACCGTTAAAAGAATAAATAAATATGATAAACTGAAGATGAACATCGCATTTTTTTAAAAGGTGATTCACAATTCAATTATACTCAACGAAAAACTGAAGTTTTATGTTTGATATGTAAACACTGTTGGACTTAGGAAAGAATATAACATTAAGAGGTGCTACAGCACAAAGTATAAAGAAAACTCGCGAAAATCTAGCGAAACATCGGAAAGATAAACTGTCAGAAATGAAATTTTAACTAATACATCTTAAAACAGAATCAAAGTACTTTCACCAAGCCTATTGAATAAAATGCATTTTCTTTAAAAAACTAATTATTGTCTTTATTATATTAAATTTCCCACCTGTCGAAATCATTCACTATGAAATTGAGAAAATAATGTCTTCAGCAGTCATAGAAATGTTAAAATACTATAAGCATAAGTATCATTTCTAGAAATATTTATGAATAACGGATAGATTTATAAATGCTGGATATGTGCTTTAAAATTTATAGTGTTTATAAATATTATATTCGTACGCACATGCTTAATCATCGTCAATCTAGAAAATATCTTGGAAATATGGGTAGTGAAGATAAATAAATCTACCTTCTTATACAGATATTTGACGACTTTCCATCATAAGTTTTAACTGTTAATTTCAAACTGTTAAAAAAAATTACAGTTTTCATTTAAATCGACAAAGTATGAATGTGGATTATTAAAAGACCACCAATAGACAAAGTACTTGGAGTTTTCATTTGAAATTACATAGCACCTGAATAAATCTCAATTTCAAGGCAAAATTCATTTTGTTATTTGATATTATTAACGTTTTCAAATAGAAATTATTATTTTGATAAAAAATTTTTTAAAAGAAAATGTATTTGATTTAAAATGTTGCCAGACGCTATTACAAAAATCATCGAAGTGGAAATTTTTAGAATAGACTAAAAACATATTAAAAAATATATGTTAAAAATGAATTCAAAAGAAGATTTTTGAATTTCGAGAAAATCAGTTTAAATTATTTACATCAACTCCTTGATGATTGATGTTGAAATTATTCTACAGAATTTATTACTGCAATTAATAAAAAATCCGTACGATTCCATATTAGCGCGAAAATATATGGAAATGGGGTTTCAAAATTTCTGTAATTATTCATCTCTCGGCAGATTTTTTAATTTATAGTGCGCAGCAATTAGGCATATTTTAGCTATGTTCGGTAGCGCACTTCTATACGACATCTTTGCATAGCTTCCAAACTTTTGTAATTTTTCAAGTCTAGTAAACATATTTTGGAACAGTAAATATATTTAATAAATGAAATCAAATAAGTAGTGCATAGATACAAGACACGTTTTATTTATTTTTTTTTTTCAAAATACGATTTTTTGTATTTTACTTGAAAAAAGTCCAGAAGATTGACAGCTATGTCTTTGCTAGATAAAGATTAACAGGTCAGCGTGTACAATCAATTATTAAAGTAAATAAAATTAAAAAATTAAATTAAATTTTGAAAATTTGGTTGATGAAAAGTAATTTTGAATATTTGTTCGAAAAATTAGATGAAATAAGCTATGTTTAATAAATAATAACTTTGGAACTTTGCGTGGATTTTTCTGTAATATGGCTGTTCTTTGTACGCACAAATTTTAATTTGTACAATAGTAATAATATTATCTACTTTTTCATATGTCGCCCGCGGCTTTGTAAATGATGCTTAATTTGGCCGAGGTGGTAAACGAGTTTGACATGCCTCATTTACAGGAATATACAAATTACAATATACTTTACAATATACTTTACAATATACTTTACATTAATATCATTAATGTTTTATACTTCGTGGTGCTCTTTAATGAGGATTCTACGTTACATTAAACATGATGAAATTGATATACAGTGTACAAATACATGTTTTCAAAACTTATGGACGGCGTAACATTTAACGTTCATTTACAGATATGCACAAAAACATTCGGCTACAAGATTGACTATACCAATTGCTGCTAGAAGTGCGGATTCAACTATGGCAAATATTTTTTTTAATTAATTAATATTTATAGAACTATTTGGTATATAAATTCTATAGATTATATACAAGACTACAAGAAGTATATACAAGAATTGGCATATATTATTCGATATCGACAGCAATTTTTGGAAGTGGTTTTACTGCTTTATGTGTTTTATAAAATATTCATTTAGATATTTCATTGTATGAAAAAAGAAAATTTATTAGTGTTGTAGAGTATTTCATAATCTATGATTGGTGCATGATTTTTCGTTCTTCTTTAAAGGTAGATTTGACTTTCTGCTTTATACTAACTATTCACAATTTATTAATATGAACATGGAAGATTTGAAAGATTGACTTGAGATGGGATTCTTTATTACTCTTTTCACAAGTTTTGGATATTTTTTGGCGAAAAGTGTACTTTCATATTATTTATTATAGATTACAAAAAAAATAACAGAAAAAGTACTATATTTCTGAAATTCGAGTTTTTGGAAAACAATCACATTTTAGATATTGCTTGTTTTGTAAGTAATTAATTACGTAAATTATGTTCATTTTAGAAATATTATTTTTTACGTTTTTCCTGTTTTAAAAACTTATATTTTGTAACAAGTAAAATTTTGTTTTGTAAACTGTTGTTTGTGACAAATAAATTTCACTAAAAAAATTATTTGCTAAATTAAATTATCACATTATTTCAATTTTACAGAAAAAAATAAACTTCCCGAAGCAATTATTTGGTCATTATTATTCCAAGCAATTGAAACTTTAACTTCCTCATGTTGCTGAATCAAGTTTTGTTAATATGTAAAACCTTATATGTTACAAGTAACATATAACATTTTAAATATCTTAATTTTACCAAACAGGCAAAACTTAAAACGAATTTGTAACTTATTGCATGACTAACGGTATAAGAACTATTTGTAATGTGATGATAACACTGCACACTCTGTATACTTCTACTTTTATTAAAAAATGTTAGACTGATTATTCTAAACATCTCCTATTGATGAGTTCAATTGAATAAATAAATGCATTTAAATTAAGTATATTAACATGTATGAGTATATTAACACCTGTGATACTTTATGCTTAATCCAAAATATCGTTTGAATATTATGCTTTATATATAATTTTCCTTTTTGTATTAAGCATTCATTTAGATACTGTCGCAGAGATGGTATTCCAGATATAAAAATGCAGCAGGTAGAATATATAATATTTTTCTAAGACAACACATAGAAATTGAACACTTAAAATTATACATTACTGCCCATTACGAAATTTAGAGAACTGCATAGTTTTGAATAACGAATATAATAATCTTCATAGTCATACACATTATTATAATTGATTTTTCTAAACGGTTGAGAAATTTTGTATGTGGTTGTCCTTCACTGCCCTTAAAGTTAAAACATATCAAAAAATACCTTCAAAAATTACTAATATTGGTTAGTATATAAATAAGGAAATCACCATTATTTCTTTCCTCTTGTCTGGATCTGTTTCCACAATCTGAAAAAGATATGAATATATATATATATATATATATATATATATATATATGTATATATGTATATATATATATGTATATATGTATATATATATATGTATATATGTATATATATATATATGTATATATGTATATATATATATGTATATATGTATATATATATATATATGTATATATATATATGTATATATGTATATATATATATGTATATATGTATATATATATATATATATATGTATGTATATATATATGTATGTATGTATATATATGTATGTATGTATGTATATATATATGTATATATATATATATATATATATATATATATATATATATATATATATATATATATATATATATATATATATATATATATATGTATATGTATATATATATGTATATGTATATATATATGTATATATATATATATATATATATATATATATATATGTATATATATATATATATATGTATATATATATATATGTATATATATATATATGTATATATATATATGTATATATGTATATATATATATGTATATATATATATATATATATGTAATAATAAACACCAATGGAAAATCACTTGCAGAACCATTATCACAAATGCCAACCAAAAACTTTAAACCACTTAAATTCAATACTAGAAAAACAAAACTAAACAAACTACATTTACACAGAACCAGAAAACGCAACTAACTACTTAAACTCAAAACAAAAGAACACAACAAATTGCAGCAAAAATTAAAAATGCCAATAAACAACAAAGAAAAGCTAAAACAACCTGTGTCAGGTGGCATGGCTTGAGACATGCACTGCTGGGTTAAACTAGTTTTACGCATGCAACACTCCCCCATACCTGACAAGTACAGACTGAAAATGAATGAAACAGACATAACAAAAGGAAGCAAACTAAAGCTAGACTACACCAACAAATTCTCGATATATATCACAGTAAACAACCCACTACACCGACAAACTATAACTAGACTACAACATCAATTTCTCAACTTACATCATGGCAAATATCCCACTACACCGAAATACTAAAGCCCGACTACTCCATCAAGTTCTCAACTTACATCACAGCCAACAACCCACTACACCGACAAACTATAACCAAACTACACCAACAAATTCTCAACTTACAGCACGGCAAACATCCCACTACACCAACAAACTATAGCTAGACTACACCATCAAGTTCTCAACTTACATCACAGCAACCATCTCACTACACCGACAAACCATAGCCAGACTACACCAACAAGTTTTCAACTTACATCACGGTAAATAACTCTCTACACCGACAAACTAAAACCAGACTTCACTATCAAATTCTCAACTTACAACACGGTAAACAACCCACTACACCGACACTCCCACAAATATCACATCAACAAAACATCGCTCGTATTGAACACTCCTAACAGTTCGTCACTATAACCTTTATTTCTGATAAATTTGTATGTTAGATCGGACAAAAACTGAACCGGATAACCTTGTGATAACGCCATATAATAAAAATCAGCTATATTCCTAGCAATATTTGCATAATTAGAGCACAATTTCTCAATACGGCATAAACCATTTATAAAAATATTTCTGAAAATGGACAAATGCACATTTGAAGTGAAATGTAACATTTTAATAGTATCAAAATTAAAATAATTTCTCTTATCGTAAATATTTGTTACCAGTTCACCATTAGAAACATCTAAAGTTACATCCAGAAAATCGACACATTTTGAATTATTTGACGCAATTTTCAGGCTTAAACTATTTGGATAGTGATTAAAGCTGAAATCTTTCAAGGAATTGTTAATCCCGGCTAATAGAACATCATCTATGTATCTGTAATATATTACATTTTGATTTGCAGTATCTTCTTTTTCATATGTATATAAATAAATATCAGCTAGGATGGAGCTGCAGCTCCCACCCATAGGAATACCTTTAATCTGTTTGTAAACCCGTTTACCATCATATAAATAATTTTCTTTAACTACAAAATTAAAAAGAGTTGTGAACTGTTCAGAGCTTATATTTGTAGTATTGAACTCCTTAAAAAAATCCATAATTTTACTCTTTAAATCATCTAAATTAATACTATTGTATAAATCTTCAAAGTCATAAGTATGAAATTCCATTATATTGCACAATTTTCTTAAATTGTCAATCAATTCAAAACTGTTTTTAATTATACATGTAGATTTTTCTTTTAAAACTTTAGCAAATATTTTGTTTAGAATGTGTAGAAACTTTTTATTTGCTGTAACCAAATATGAACCGAAACCACATGTAATAGTTCTAAAGGTCACAGGAGTTTTGTGAAATTTAGGGACTAAAACAAGATACGGCAGTTCGTCGCTATGTTGTTTAATATTTAATTTCTTGTAGAAAGCCTTGATCCTATTACCAACTACTTGTTTGCTTGATTTTAAGAGCTTGTAATTCGCCTTATTATCATAACTACCACGTAGAATGTCTCCATATAGTTGTTTACATATTATTGCATAGTTAGAATTTGCTTTATCAACGTATGTGATAATAAAGCTGTTCTGAAGCTGCTTGATAGAACTCTTTAAATCATTATAGTATTCACCCGTAACTCCATCACTTTTTTTATTGTAAATCTTGTTCATTTCCTTCAAAATATTAAATTTCAACTCCAAAAAAACACTTTCGGGTAAGCCATATTTATTCATCAATTTCTGAACAAAAATATCTACATTTTTCGCTATACGTTGTATAGCATGAGTTTTTGTAACAATCCTTTTCAGGCGATACTTCGTACCGTAACGCATATATTTTCTAAGGTTTATGTTTTGCACGATATTTAAATTGCCTGTTAAAACATGTCCATACGTTTCATTTATAAAACTCTTGTATTTCGCGTTATTACAATGACAGACGCTACTATCAATTCCCTTTTGCAATTCTTTAGCATATCCATTATAGTTAAATATTTCACGTCCCAATGGCTTATCATATCTAAATGCCAATTTTCTTAACTGGCAATAATTCGTTATATTTGTTTAGTATTGTTTTAAAATTAATGCCACTCATTTTGTGACCAATATAGTCCATGACAAAATACACTTTATTATCAATTTTATCATGTTTATTCTGTAGCTTCAAATATTCTTCTAGACTTTGTTTTCTTACTCTAAATCTTAACAAATCCAAACTCATATCGATGTTAATACCACCATTATTTTTGATATATATAGAACTTAGCAGTTCTGGAATAAGTTTTTTCTTTAAAATGAATATAATAAATTTAATTCCATTTACATTATCTTTAATGTCACAACCAAGTATGGCTCTTTCAATTTCCATAATGTTATTAAGATTTATTAAATCTTTATAATTTCCTTTATTATTAATATCTTCATTTCTTATATCATGATTAGTTCTTTCATATATAGAAACGTCCAACACTTTATCTATAAAGCATTTTAATACATTAACCTGGTTAAACATAACATTTAACCCATATGGGTAAACAGTACCATATTTTATCATCATGTCTCTCTCACATAGCAATCTTTCCCTCTTATTCGGAATTATATGAAGAACTGATAATTCTATATTCTCTAAGCCATGTTTATTAAAGTGGGTAATTTCAATTTCTTGCTCTTCTTTACCACTTTTACAATGATTTATATCCGATTTGTGATTATTAAACCTTTTATTAATTGGACCTGATGTTTGTCCAATATAAGACAAATTACAGATTTTACATCTGAGTCTGTAGACACAGTTATAAACCTTACATAACTTCAAACAGTTCTCATCTTCAATATTACTGTACTCCTCTCCTACGTACAAACACACCTTACAACGCCTATCCATGCATTTCTTTAATTTAAAAACTTTTCTCTCCCTATTTTTCACTATATTTTTATTATAAAACCACCTAGTTTTATATCTTGTAATTTTATCAGTCCTCATTCCACATTTTTTAGACACCTGTACAATATTACTATTAAATATATATCTTGTACTATACTTATTATATCCATTACTCTGTTCATCTCCTGAACTCTCGTTTTTCATACCATTATCATGCTCACAATTTTTATCATATATTTTTTTACAACTTTTTTTATTATTTGGTATTTTATTCTTCTTGCTATAAATAAAACCATTCTTGTAATCTTTGCAATTTGCTTCCCCATATCCATTATGACTCTCATTTCTTGTAATCGCTACATAATTAACCACATGGTCACTTTCTGACGATCCGCCCCCTACCATGTTATCAGGAGCCGACCGAGCACAATGGTCTTTCGAAAAATTCCATTTCTTGCCGGTATCGATACCATTAAATTTCTTGTACTTCATAATAATATTTTGAAAACACAAAGTATACATACAAATTAAAACAATGACGGTAAATATCACTACATGACAATAAAAAACAACCAGAAAAGAATATATACATATCACAGAAATATAATACAACTAACTAAAATATAATTAAAATTATAACCAAAATGTATAACACATTAGCAGTTTGTGACAAGGTTACTGCTACAATCCCATACATAATCGATACAATATGCAATAGCAAATTCGACACTGCCCAAAATTCGCTAAAAACATTTTTCTAAACAACTCATAAAATTCAAATTAAAAAATCCAAACCTAATAAAGCTGTAGCTATGCCATCATATGCTTTACCGGCTGATATAATAATAAACACCAATGGAAAATCACTTGCAGAACCATTATCACAAATGCCAACCAAAAACTTTAAACCACTTAAATTCAATACTAGAAAAACAAAACTAAACAAACTACATTTACACAGAACCAGAAAACGCAACTAACTACTTAAACTCAAAACAAAAGAACACAACAAATTGCAGCAAAAATTAAAAATGCCAATAAACAACAAAGAAAAGCTAAAACAACCTGTGTCAGGTGGCATGGCTTGAGACATGCACTGCTGGGTTAAACTAGTTTTACGCATGCAACACTCCCCCATACCTGACAAGTACAGACTGAAAATGAATGAAACAGACATAACAAAAGGAAGCAAACTAAAGCCAGACTACACCAACAAATTCTCGATTTACATCACAGTAAACAACCCACTACACCGACAAACTATAACTAGACTACAACATCAATTTCTCAACTTACATCATGGCAAATATCCCACTACACCGAAATACTAAAGCCCGACTACTCCATCAAGTTCTCAACTTACATCACAGCCAACAACCCACTACACCGACAAACTATAACCAAACTACACCAACAAATTCTCAACTTACAGCACGGCAAACATCCCACTACACCGACAAACTATAGCTAGACTACACCATCAAGTTCTCAACTTACATCACAGCAACCATCTCACTACACCGACAAACCATAGCCAGACTACACCAACAAGTTTTCAACTTACATCACGGTAAATAACCCTCTACACCGACAAACTAAAACCAGACTTCACTATCAAATTCTCAACTTACAACACGGTAAACAACCCACTACACCGACACTCCCACAAATATCACATCAACAAAACATCGCTCGTATTGAACACTCCTAACAGTTCGTCACTATAACCTTTATTTCTGATAAATTTGTATGTTAGATCGGACAAAAACTGAACCGGATAACCTTGTGATAACGCCATATAATAAAAATCAGCTATATTCCTAGCAATATTTGCATAATTAGAGCACAATTTCTCAATACGGCATAAACCATTTATAAAAATATTTCTGAAAATGGACAAATGCACATTTGAAGTGAAATGTAACATTTTAATAGTATCAAAATTAAAATAATTTCTCTTATCGTAAATATTTGTTACCAGTTCACCATTAGAAACATCTAAAGTTACATCCAGAAAATCGACACATTTTGAATTATTTGACGCAATTTTCAGGCTTAAACTATTTGGATAGTGATTAAAGCTGAAATCTTTCAAGGAATTGTTAATCCTGGCTAATAGAACATCATCTATGTATCTGTAATATATTACATTTTGATTTGCAGTATCTTCTTTTTCATATGTATATAAATAAATATCAGCTAGGATGGAGCTGCAGCTCCCACCCATAGGAATACCTTTAATCTGTTTGTAAACCCGTTTACCATCATATAAATAATTTTCTTTAACTACAAAATTAAAAAGAGTTGTGAACTGTTCAGAGCTTATATTTGTAGTATTGAACTCCTTAAAAAAATCCATAATTTTACTCTTTAAATCATCTAAATTAATACTATTGTATAAATCTTCAAAGTCATAAGTATGAAATTCCATTATATTGCACAATTTTCTTAAATTGTCAATCAATTCAAAACTGTTTTTAATTATACATGTAGATTTTTCTTTTAAAACTTTAGCAAATATTTTGTTCAGAATGTGTAGAAACTTTTTATTTGCTGTAACCAAATATGAACCGAAACCACATGTAATAGTTCTAAAGGTCACAGGAGTTTTGTGAAATTTAGGGACTAAAACAAGATACGGCAGTTCGTTGCTATGTTGTTTAATATTTAATTTCTTGTAGAAAGCCTTGATCCTATTACCAACTACTTGTTTGCTTGATTTTAAGAGCTTATAATTCGCCTTATTATCATAACTACCACGTAGAATGTCTCCATATAGTTGTTTACATATTATTGCATAGTTAGAATTTGCTTTATCAACGTATGTGATAATAAAGCTGTTCTGAAGCTGCTTGATAGAACTCTTTAAATCATTATAGTATTCACCCGTAACTCCATCACTTTTTTTATTGTAAATCTTGTTCATTTCCTTCAAAATATTAAATTTCCACTCCAAAAAAAACACTTTCGGGTAAGCCATATTTATTCATCAATTTCTGAACAAAAATATCTACATTTTTCGCTATACGTTGTATAGCATGAGTTTTTGTAACAATCCTTTTCAGGCGATACTTCGTACCGTAACGCATATATTTTCTAAGGTTTATGTTTTGCACGATATTTAAATTGCCTGTTAAAACATGTCCATACGTTTCATTTATAAAACTCTTGTATTTCACGTTATTACAATGACAGACGCTACTATCAATTCCCTTTTGCAATTCTTTAGCATATCCATTATAGTTAAATATTTCACGTCCCAATGGCTTATCATATCTAAATGCCAATTTTCTTAACTGGCAATAATTCGTTATATTTGTTTAGTATTGTTTTAAAATTAATGCCACTCATTTTGTGACCAATATAGTCCATGACAAAATACACATTATTATCAATTTTATCATGTTTATTCTGTAGCTTCAAATATTCTTCTAGACTTTGTTTTCTTACTCTAAATCTTAACAAATCCAAACTCATATCGATGTTAATACCACCATTATTTTTGATATATATAGAACTTAGCAGTTCTGGAATAAGTTTTTTCTTTAAATTGAATATAATAAATTTAATTCCATTTACATTATCTTTAATGTCACAACCAAGTATGGCTCTTTCAATTTCCATAATGTTATTAAGATTTATTAAATCTTTATAATTTCCTTTATTATTAATATCTTCATTTCTTATATCATGATTAGTTCTTTCATATATAGAAACGTCCAACACTTTATCTATAAAGCATTTTAATACATTAACCTGGTTAAACATAACATTTAACCCATATGGGTAAACAGTACCATATTTTATCATCATGTCTCTCTCACATAGCAATCTTTCCCTCTTATTCGGAATTATATGAAGAACTGATAATTCTATATTCTCTAAGCCATGTTTATTAAAGTGGGTAATTTCAATTTCTTGCTCTTCTTTACCACTTTTACAATGATTTATATCCGATTTGTGATTATTAAACCTTTTATTAATTGGACCTGATGTTTGTCCAATATAAGACAAATTACAGATTTTACATCTGAGTCTGTAGACACAGTTATAAACCTTACATAACTTCAAACAGTTCTCATCTTCAATATTACTGTACTCCTCTCCTACGTACAAACACACCTTACAACGCCTATCCATGCATTTCTTTAATTTAAAAACTTTTCTCTCCCTATTTTTCACTATATTTTTATTATAAAACCACCTAGTTTTATATCTTGTAATTTTATCAGTCCTCATTCCACATTTTTTAGACACCTGTACAATATTACTATTAAATATATATCTTGTACTATACTTATTATATCCATTACTCTGTTCATCTCCTGAACTCTCGTTTTTCATACCATTATCATGCTCACAATTTTTATCATATATTTTTTACAACTTTTTTTATTATTTGGTATTTTATTCTTCTTGCTATAAATAAAACCATTCTTGTAATCTTTGCCATTTGCTTCCCCATATCCATTATGACTCTCATTTCTTGTAATCGCTACATAATTAACCACATGGTCACTTTCTGACGATCCGCCCCCTACCATGTTATCAGGAGCCGACCGAGCACAATGGTCTTTCGAAAAATTCCATTTCTTGCCGGTATCGATACCATTAAATTTCTTGTACTTCATAATAATATTTTGAAAACACAAAGTATACATACAAATTAAAACAATGACGGTAAATATCACTACATGACAATAAAAAACAACCAGAAAAGAATATATACATATCACAGAAATATAATACAACTAACTAAAATATAATTAAAATTATAACCAAAATGTATAACACATTAGCAGTTTGTGACAAGGTTACTGCTACAATCCCATACATAATCGATACAATATGCAATAGCAAATTCGACACTGCCCAAAATTCGCTAAAAACATTTTTCTAAACAACTCATAAAATTCAAATTAAAAAATCCAAACCTAATAAAGCTGTAGCTATGCCATCATATGCTTTACCGGCTGATATAATAATAAACACCAATGGAAAATCACTTGCAGAACCATTATCACAAATGCCAACCAAAAACTTTAAACCACTTAAATTCAATACTAGAAAAACAAAACTAAACAAACTACATTTACACAGAACCAGAAAACGCAACTAACTACTTAAACTCAAAACAAAAGAACACAACAAATTGCAGCAAAAATTAAAAATGCCAATAAACAACAAAGAAAAGCTAAAACAACCTGTGTCAGGTGGCATGGCTTGAGACATGCACTGCTGGGTTAAACTAGTTTTACGCATGCAACACTCCCCCATACCTGACAAGTACAGACTGAAAATGAATGAAACAGACATAACAAAAGGAAGCAAACTAAAGCCAGACTACACCAACAAATTCTCGATTTACATCACAGTAAACAACCCACTACACCGACAAACTATAACTAGACTACAACATCAATTTCTCAACTTACATCATGGCAAATATCCCACTACACCGAAATACTAAAGCCCGACTACTCCATCAAGTTCTCAACTTACATCACAGCCAACAACCCACTACACCGACAAACTATAACCAAACTACACCAACAAATTCTCAACTTACAGCACGGCAAACATCCCACTACACCGACAAACTATAGCTAGACTACACCATCAAGTTCTCAACTTACATCACAGCAACCATCTCACTACACCGACAAACCATAGCCAGACTACACCAACAAGTTTTCAACTTACATCACGGTAAATAACCCTCTACACCGACAAACTAAAACCAGACTTCACTATCAAATTCTCAACTTACAACACGGTAAACAACCCACTACACCGACACTCCCACAAATATCACATCAACAAAACATCGCTCGTATTGAACACTCCTAACAGTTCGTCACTATAACCTTTATTTCTGATAAATTTGTATGTTAGATCGGACAAAAACTGAACCGGATAACCTTGTGATAACGCCATATAATAAAAATCAGCTATATTCCTAGCAATATTTGCATAATTAGAGCACAATTTCTCAATACGGCATAAACCATTTATAAAAATATTTCTGAAAATGGACAAATGCACATTTGAAGTGAAATGTAACATTTTAATAGTATCAAAATTAAAATAATTTCTCTTATCGTAAATATTTGTTACCAGTTCACCATTAGAAACATCTAAAGTTACATCCAGAAAATCGACACATTTTGAATTATTTGACGCAATTTTCAGGCTTAAACTATTTGGATAGTGATTAAAGCTGAAATCTTTCAAGGAATTGTTAATCCTGGCTAATAGAACATCATCTATGTATCTGTAATATATTACATTTTGATTTGCAGTATCTTCTTTTTCATATGTATATAAATAAATATCAGCTAGGATGGAGCTGCAGCTCCCACCCATAGGAATACCTTTAATCTGTTTGTAAACCCGTTTACCATCATATAAATAATTTTCTTTAACTACAAAATTAAAAAGAGTTGTGAACTGTTCAGAGCTTATATTTGTAGTATTGAACTCCTTAAAAAAATCCATAATTTTACTCTTTAAATCATCTAAATTAATACTATTGTATAAATCTTCAAAGTCATAAGTATGAAATTCCATTATATTGCACAATTTTCTTAAATTGTCAATCAATTCAAAACTGTTTTTAATTATACATGTAGATTTTTCTTTTAAAACTTTAGCAAATATTTTGTTCAGAATGTGTAGAAACTTTTTATTTGCTGTAACCAAATATGAACCGAAACCACATGTAATAGTTCTAAAGGTCACAGGAGTTTTGTGAAATTTAGGGACTAAAACAAGATACGGCAGTTCGTTGCTATGTTGTTTAATATTTAATTTCTTGTAGAAAGCCTTGATCCTATTACCAACTACTTGTTTGCTTGATTTTAAGAGCTTATAATTCGCCTTATTATCATAACTACCACGTAGAATGTCTCCATATAGTTGTTTACATATTATTGCATAGTTAGAATTTGCTTTATCAACGTATGTGATAATAAAGCTGTTCTGAAGCTGCTTGATAGAACTCTTTAAATCATTATAGTATTCACCCGTAACTCCATCACTTTTTTTATTGTAAATCTTGTTCATTTCCTTCAAAATATTAAATTTCCACTCCAAAAAAAACACTTTCGGGTAAGCCATATTTATTCATCAATTTCTGAACAAAAATATCTACATTTTTCGCTATACGTTGTATAGCATGAGTTTTTGTAACAATCCTTTTCAGGCGATACTTCGTACCGTAACGCATATATTTTCTAAGGTTTATGTTTTGCACGATATTTAAATTGCCTGTTAAAACATGTCCATACGTTTCATTTATAAAACTCTTGTATTTCACGTTATTACAATGACAGACGCTACTATCAATTCCCTTTTGCAATTCTTTAGCATATCCATTATAGTTAAATATTTCACGTCCCAATGGCTTATCATATCTAAATGCCAATTTTCTTAACTGGCAATAATTCGTTATATTTGTTTAGTATTGTTTTAAAATTAATGCCACTCATTTTGTGACCAATATAGTCCATGACAAAATACACATTATTATCAATTTTATCATGTTTATTCTGTAGCTTCAAATATTCTTCTAGACTTTGTTTTCTTACTCTAAATCTTAACAAATCCAAACTCATATCGATGTTAATACCACCATTATTTTTGATATATATAGAACTTAGCAGTTCTGGAATAAGTTTTTTCTTTAAATTGAATATAATAAATTTAATTCCATTTACATTATCTTTAATGTCACAACCAAGTATGGCTCTTTCAATTTCCATAATGTTATTAAGATTTATTAAATCTTTATAATTTCCTTTATTATTAATATCTTCATTTCTTATATCATGATTAGTTCTTTCATATATAGAAACGTCCAACACTTTATCTATAAAGCATTTTAATACATTAACCTGGTTAAACATAACATTTAACCCATATGGGTAAACAGTACCATATTTTATCATCATGTCTCTCTCACATAGCAATCTTTCCCTCTTATTCGGAATTATATGAAGAACTGATAATTCTATATTCTCTAAGCCATGTTTATTAAAGTGGGTAATTTCAATTTCTTGCTCTTCTTTACCACTTTTACAATGATTTATATCCGATTTGTGATTATTAAACCTTTTATTAATTGGACCTGATGTTTGTCCAATATAAGACAAATTACAGATTTTACATCTGAGTCTGTAGACACAGTTATAAACCTTACATAACTTCAAACAGTTCTCATCTTCAATATTACTGTACTCCTCTCCTACGTACAAACACACCTTACAACGCCTATCCATGCATTTCTTTAATTTAAAAACTTTTCTCTCCCTATTTTTCACTATATTTTTATTATAAAACCACCTAGTTTTATATCTTGTAATTTTATCAGTCCTCATTCCACATTTTTTAGACACCTGTACAATATTACTATTAAATATATATCTTGTACTATACTTATTATATCCATTACTCTGTTCATCTCCTGAACTCTCGTTTTTCATACCATTATCATGCTCACAATTTTTATCATATATTTTTTACAACTTTTTTTATTATTTGGTATTTTATTCTTCTTGCTATAAATAAAACCATTCTTGTAATCTTTGCCATTTGCTTCCCCATATCCATTATGACTCTCATTTCTTGTAATCGCTACATAATTAACCACATGGTCACTTTCTGACGATCCGCCCCCTACCATGTTATCAGGAGCCGACCGAGCACAATGGTCTTTCGAAAAATTCCATTTCTTGCCGGTATCGATACCATTAAATTTCTTGTACTTCATAATAATATTTTGAAAACACAAAGTATACATACAAATTAAAACAATGACGGTAAATATCACTACATGACAATAAAAAACAACCAGAAAAGAATATATACATATCACAGAGATATAATACAACTAACTAAAATATAATTAAATTTATAACCAAAATGTATAACACATTAGCAGTTTGTGACAAGGTTACTGCTACAATCCCATACATAATCGATACAATATGCAATAGCAATTTCGACACTGCCCAAAATTCGCTAAAAACATTTTTCTAAACAACTCATAAAATTCAAATTAAAAAATCCAAACCTAATAAAGCTGTAGCTATGCCATCATACGCTTTACCGGCTGATATAATAATAAACACCAATGGAAAATCACTTGCAGAACCATTATCACAAATGCCAACCAAAAACTTTAAACCACTTAAATTCAATACTAGAAAAACAAAACTAAACAAACTACATTTACACAGAACCAGAAAACGCAACTAACTACTTAAACTCAAAACAAAAGAACACAACAAATTGCAGCAAAAATTAAAAATGCCAATAAACAACAAAGAAAAGCTAAAACAACCTGTGTCAGGTGGCATGGCTTGAGACATGCACTGCTGGGTTAAACTAGTTTTACGCATGCAACACTCCCCCATACCTGACAAGTACAGACTGAAAATGAATGAAACAGACATAACAAAAGGAAGCAAACTAAAGCCAGACTACACCAACAAATTCTCGATTTACATCACAGTAAACAACCCACTACACCGACAAACTATAACTAGACTACAACATCAATTTCTCAACTTACATCATGGCAAATATCCCACTACACCGAAATACTAAAGCCCGACTACTCCATCAAGTTCTCAACTTACATCACAGCCAACAACCCACTACACCGACAAACTATAACCAAACTACACCAACAAATTCTCAACTTACAGCACGGCAAACATCCCACTACACCGACAAACTATAGCTAGACTACACCATCAAGTTCTCAACTTACATCACAGCAACCATCTCACTACACCGACAAACCATAGCCAGACTACACCAACAAGTTTTCAACTTACATCACGGTAAATAACCCTCTACACCGACAAACTAAAACCAGACTTCACTATCAAATTCTCAACTTACAACACGGTAAACAACCCACTACACCGACACTCCCACAAATATCACATCAACAAAACATCGCTCGTATTGAACACTCCTAACAGTTCGTCACTATAACCTTTATTTCTGATAAATTTGTATGTTAGATCGGACAAAAACTGAACCGGATAACCTTGTGATAACGCCATATAATAAAAATCAGCTATATTCCTAGCAATATTTGCATAATTAGAGCACAATTTCTCAATACGGCATAAACCATTTATAAAAATATTTCTGAAAATGGACAAATGCACATTTGAAGTGAAATGTAACATTTTAATAGTATCAAAATTAAAATAATTTCTCTTATCGTAAATATTTGTTACCAGTTCACCATTAGAAACATCTAAAGTTACATCCAGAAAATCGACACATTTTGAATTATTTGACGCAATTTTCAGGCTTAAACTATTTGGATAGTGATTAAAGCTGAAATCTTTCAAGGAATTGTTAATCCCGGCTAATAGAACATCATCTATGTATCTGTAATATATTACATTTTGATTTGCAGTATCTTCTTTTTCATATGTATATAAATAAATATCAGCTAGGATGGAGCTGCAGCTCCCACCCATAGGAATACCTTTAATCTGTTTGTAAACCCGTTTACCATCATATAAATAATTTTTTTTAACTACAAAATTAAAAAGAGTTGTGAACTGTTCAGAGCTTATATTTGTAGTATTGAACTCCTTAAAAAAATCCATAATTTTACTCTTTAAATCATCTAAATTAATACTATTGTATAAATCTTCAAAGTCATAAGTATGAAATTCCATTATATTGCACAATTTTCTTAAATTGTCAATCAATTCAAAACTGTTTTTAATTATACATGTAGATTTTTCTTTTAAAACTTTAGCAAATATTTTGTTTAGAATGTGTAGAAACTTTTTATTTGCTGTAACCAAATATGAACCGAAACCACATGTAATAGTTCTAAAGGTCACAGGAGTTTTGTGAAATTTAGGGACTAAAACAAGATACGGCAGTTCGTCGCTATGTTGTTTAATATTTAATTTCTTGTAGAAAGCCTTGATCCTATTACCAACTACTTGTTTGCTTGATTTTAAGAGCTTATAATTCGCCTTATTATCATAACTACCACGTAGAATGTCTCCATATAGTTGTTTACATATTATTGCATAGTTAGAATTTGCTTTATCAACGTATGTGATAATAAAGCTGTTCTGAAGCTGCTTGATAGAACTCTTTAAATCATTATAGTATTCACCCGTAACTCCATCACTTTTTTTATTGTAAATCTTGTTCATTTCCTTCAAAATATTAAATTTCCACTCCAAAAAAACACTTTCGGGTAAGCCATATTTATTCATCAATTTCTGAACAAAAATATCTACATTTTTCGCTATACGTTGTATAGCATGAGTTTTTGTAACAATCCTTTTCAGGCGATACTTCGTACCGTAACGCATATATTTTCTAAGGTGTATGTTTTGCACGATATTTAAATTGCCTGTTAAAACATGTCCATACGTTTCATTTATAAAACTCTTGTATTTCGCGTTATTACAATGACAGACGCTACTATCAATTCCCTTTTGCAATTCTTTAGCATATCCATTATAGTTAAATATTTCACGTCCCAATGGCTTATCATATCTAAATGCCTTTACAATCTCAATTTTCTTAACTGGCAATAATTCGTTATATTTGTTTAGTATTGTTTTAAAATTAATGCCACTCATTTTGTGACCAATATAGTCCATGACAAAATACACATTATTATCAATTTTATCATGTTTATTCTGTAGCTTCAAATATTCTTCTAGACTTTGTTTTCTTACTCTAAATCTTAACAAATCCAAACTCATATCAATGTTAATACCACCATTATTTTTGATATATATAGAACTTAGCAGTTCTGGAATAAGTTTTTTCTTTAAATTGAATATAATAAATTTAATTCCATTTACATTATCTTTAATGTCACAACCAAGTATGGCTCTTTCAATTTTCATAATGTTATTAAGATTTATTAAATCTTTATAATTTCCTTTATTATTAATATCTTCATTTCTTATATCATGATTAGTTCTTTCATATATAGAAACGTCCAACCCTTTATCTCTAAAGCATTTTAATACATTAACCTGGTTAAACATAACATTTAACCCATATGGGTAAACAGTACCATATTTTATCATCATGTCTCTCTCACATAGCAATCTTTCCCTCTTATTCGGAATTATATGAAGAAATGATAATTCTATATTCTCTAAGCCATGTTTATTAAAGTGGGTAATTTCAATTTCTTGCTCTTCTTTACCACTTTTACAATGATTTATATCCGATTTGTGATTATTAAACCTTTTATTAATTGGACCTGATGTTTGTCCAATATAAGACAAATTACAGATTTTTCATCTGAGTCTGTAGACACAGTTATAAACCTTACATAACTTCAAACAGTTCTCATCTTCAATATTACTGTACTCCTCTCCTACGTACAAACACACCTTACAACGCCTATCCATGCATTTCTTTAATTTAAAAACTTTTCTCTCCCTATTTTTCACTATATTTTTATTATAAAACCACCTAGTTTTATATCTTGTAATTTTATCAGTCCTCATTCCACATTTTTTAGACACCTGTACAATATTACTATTAAATATATATCTTGTACTATACTTATTATATCCATTACTCTGTTCATCTCCTGAACTCTCGTTTTTCATACCATTATCATGCTCACAATTTTTATCATATATTTTTTACAACTTTTTTTATTATTTGGTATTTTATTCTTCTTGCTATAAATAAAACCATTCTTGTAATCTTTGCCATTTGCTTCCCCATATCCATTATGACTCTCATTTCTTGTAATCGCTACATAATTAACCACATGGTCACTTTCTGACGATCCGCCCCCTACCATGTTATCCGGAGCCGACCGAGCACAATGGTCTTTCGAAAAATTCCATTTCTTGCCGGTATCGATACCATTAAATTTCTTGTACTTCATAATAATATTTTGAAAACACAAAGTATACATACAAATTAAAACAATGACGGTAAATATCACTACATGACAATAAAAAACAACCAGAAAAGAATATATACATATCACAGAAATATAATACAACTAACTAAAATATAATTAAATTTATAACCAAAATGTATAACACATTAGCAGTTTGTGACAAGGTTACTGCTACAATCCCATACATAATCGATACAATATGCAATAGCAAATTCGACACTGCCCAAAATTCGCTAAAAACATTTTTCTAAACAACTCATAAAATTCAAATTAAAAAATTCAAACCTAATAAAGCTGTAGCTATGCCATCATATGCTTTACCGGCTGATATAATAATAAACACCAATGGAAAATCACTTGCAGAACCATTATCACAAATGCCAACCAAAAACTTTAAACCACTTAAATTCAATACTAGAAAAACAAAACTAAACAAACTACATTTACACAGAACCAGAAAACGCAACTAACTACTTAAACTCAAAACAAAAGAACACAACAAATTGCAGCAAAAATTAAAAATGCCAATAAACAACAAAGAAAAGCTAAAACAACCTGTGTCAGGTGGCATGGCTTGAGACATGCACTGCTGGGTTAAACTAGTTTTACGCATGCAACACTCCCCCATACCTGACAAGTACAGACTGAAAATGAATGAAACAGACATAACAAAAGGAAGCAAACTAAAGCCAGACTACACCAACAAATTCTCGATTTACATCACAGTAAACAACCCACTACACCGACAAACTATAACTAGACTACAACATCAATTTCTCAACTTACATCATGGCAAATATCCCACTACACCGAAATACTAAAGCCCGACTACTCCATCAAGTTCTCAACTTACATCACAGCCAACAACCCACTACACCGACAAACTATAACCAAACTACACCAACAAATTCTCAACTTACAGCACGGCAAACATCCCACTACACCGACAAACTATAGCTAGACTACACCATCAAGTTCTCAACTTACATCACAGCAACCATCTCACTACACCGACAAACCATAGCCAGACTACACCAACAAGTTTTCAACTTACATCACGGTAAATAACCCTCTACACCGACAAACTAAAACCAGACTTCACTATCAAATTCTCAACTTACAACACGGTAAACAACCCACTACACCGACACTCCCACAAATATCACATCAACAAAACATCGCTCGTATTGAACACTCCTAACAGTTCGTCACTATAACCTTTATTTCTGATAAATTTGTATGTTAGATCGGACAAAAACTGAACCGGATAACCTTGTGATAACGCCATATAATAAAAATCAGCTATATTCCTAGCAATATTTGCATAATTAGAGCACAATTTCTCAATACGGCATAAACCATTTATAAAAATATTTCTGAAAATGGACAAATGCACATTTGAAGTGAAATGTAACATTTTAATAGTATCAAAATTAAAATAATTTCTCTTATCGTAAATATTTGTTACCAGTTCACCATTAGAAACATCTAAAGTTACATCCAGAAAATCGACACATTTTGAATTATTTGACGCAATTTTCAGGCTTAAACTATTTGGATAGTGATTAAAGCTGAAATCTTTCAAGGAATTGTTAATCCCGGCTAATAGAACATCATCTATGTATCTGTAATATATTACATTTTGATTTGCAGTATCTTCTTTTTCATATGTATATAAATAAATATCAGCTAGGATGGAGCTGCAGCTCCCACCCATAGGAATACCTTTAATCTGTTTGTAAACCCGTTTACCATCATATAAATAATTTTCTTTAACTACAAAATTAAAAAGAGTTGTGAACTGTTCAGAGCTTATATTTGTAGTATTGAACTCCTTAAAAAAATCCATAATTTTACTCTTTAAATCATCTAAATTAATACTATTGTATAAATCTTCAAAGTCATAAGTATGAAATTCCATTATATTGCACAATTTTCTTAAATTGTCAATCAATTCAAAACTGTTTTTAATTATACATGTAGATTTTTCTTTTAAAACTTTAGCAAATATTTTGTTTAGAATGTGTAGAAACTTTTTATTTGCTGTAACCAAATATGAACCGAAACCACATGTAATAGTTCTAAAGGTCACAGGAGTTTTGTGAAATTTAGGGACTAAAACAAGATACGGCAGTTCGTCGCTATGTTGTTTAATATTTAATTTCTTGTAGAAAGCCTTGATCCTATTACCAACTACTTGTTTGCTTGATTTTAAGAGCTTATAATTCGCCTTATTATCATAACTACCACGTAGAATGTCTCCATATAGTTGTTTACATATTATTGCATAGTTAGAATTTGCTTTATCAACGTATGTGATAATAAAGCTGTTCTGAAGCTGCTTGATAGAACTCTTTAAATCATTATAGTATTCACCCGTAACTCCATCACTTTTTTTATTGTAAATCTTGTTCATTTCCTTCAAAATATTAAATTTCCACTCCAAAAAAACACTTTCGGGTAAGCCATATTTATTCATCAATTTCTGAACAAAAATATCTACATTTTTCGCTATACGTTGTATAGCATGAGTTTTTGTAACAATCCTTTTCAGGCGATACTTCGTACCGTAACGCATATATTTTCTAAGGTGTATGTTTTGCACGATATTTAAATTGCCTGTTAAAACATGTCCATACGTTTCATTTATAAAACTCTTGTATTTCGCGTTATTACAATGACAGACGCTACTATCAATTCCCTTTTGCAATTCTTTAGCATATCCATTATAGTTAAATATTTCACGTCCCAATGGCTTATCATATCTAAATGCCAATTTTCTTAACTGGCAATAATTCGTTATATTTGTTTAGTATTGTTTTAAAATTAATGCCACTCATTTTGTGACCAATATAGTCCATGACAAAATACACATTATTATCAATTTTATCATGTTTATTCTGTAGCTTCAAATATTCTTCTAGACTTTGTTTTCTTACTCTAAATCTTAACAAATCCAAACTCATATCGATGTTAATACCACCATTATTTTTGATATATATAGAACTTAGCAGTTCTGGAATAAGTTTTTTCTTTAAATTGAATATAATAAATTTAATTCCATTTACATTATCTTTAATGTCACAACCAAGTATGGCTCTTTCAATTTCCATAATGTTATTAAGATTTATTAAATCTTTATAATTTCCTTTATTATTAATATCTTCATTTCTTATATCATGATTAGTTCTTTCATATATAGAAACGTCCAACACTTTATCTATAAAGCATTTTAATACATTAACCTGGTTAAACATAACATTTAACCCATATGGGTAAACAGTACCATATTTTATCATCATGTCTCTCTCACATAGCAATCTTTCCCTCTTATTCGGAATTATATGAAGAACTGATAATTCTATATTCTCTAAGCCATGTTTATTAAAGTGGGTAATTTCAATTTCTTGCTCTTCTTTACCACTTTTACAATGATTTATATCCGATTTGTGATTATTAAACCTTTTATTAATTGGACCTGATGTTTGTCCAATATAAGACAAATTACAGATTTTACATCTGAGTCTGTAGACACAGTTATAAACCTTACATAACTTCAAACAGTTCTCATCTTCAATATTACTGTACTCCTCTCCTACGTACAAACACACCTTACAACGCCTATCCATGCATTTCTTTAATTTAAAAACTTTTCTCTCCCTATTTTTCACTATATTTTTATTATAAAACCACCTAGTTTTATATCTTGTAATTTTATCAGTCCTCATTCCACATTTTTTAGACACCTGTACAATATTACTATTAAATATATATCTTGTACTATACTTATTATATCCATTACTCTGTTCATCTCCTGAACTCTCGTTTTTCATACCATTATCATGCTCACAATTTTTATCATATATTTTTTACAACTTTTTTTATTATTTGGTATTTTATTCTTCTTGCTATAAATAAAACCATTCTTGTAATCTTTGCCATTTGCTTCCCCATATCCATTATGACTCTCATTTCTTGTAATCGCTACATAATTAACCACATGGTCACTTTCTGACGATCCGCCCCCTACCATGTTATCAGGAGCCGACCGAGCACAATGGTCTTTCGAAAAATTCCATTTCTTGCCGGTATCGATACCATTAAATTTCTTGTACTTCATAATAATATTTTGAAAACACAAAGTATACATACAAATTAAAACAATGACGGTAAATATCACTACATGACAATAAAAAACAACCAGAAAAGAATATATACATATCACAGAAATATAATACAACTAACTAAAATATAATTAAAATTATAACCAAAATGTATAACACATTAGCAGTTTGTGACAAGGTTACTGCTACAATCCCATACATAATCGATACAATATGCAATAGCAAATTCGACACTGCCCAAAATTCGCTAAAAACATTTTTCTAAACAACTCATAAAATTCAAATTAAAAAATCCAAACCTAATAAAGCTGTAGCTATGCCATCATATGCTTTACCGGCTGATATAATAATAAACACCAATGGAAAATCACTTGCAGAACCATTATCACAAATGCCAACCAAAAACTTTAAACCACTTAAATTCAATACTAGAAAAACAAAACTAAACAAACTACATTTACACAGAACCAGAAAACGCAACTAACTACTTAAACTCAAAACAAAAGAACACAACAAATTGCAGCAAAAATTAAAAATGCCAATAAACAACAAAGAAAAGCTAAAACAACCTGTGTCAGGTGGCATGGCTTGAGACATGCACTGCTGGGTTAAACTAGTTTTACGCATGCAACACTCCCCCATACCTGACAAGTACAGACTGAAAATGAATGAAACAGACATAACAAAAGGAAGCAAACTAAAGCCAGACTACACCAACAAATTCTCGATTTACATCACAGTAAACAACCCACTACACCGACAAACTATAACTAGACTACAACATCAATTTCTCAACTTACATCATGGCAAATATCCCACTACACCGAAATACTAAAGCCCGACTACTCCATCAAGTTCTCAACTTACATCACAGCCAACAACCCACTACACCGACAAACTATAACCAAACTACACCAACAAATTCTCAACTTACAGCACGGCAAACATCCCACTACACCGACAAACTATAGCTAGACTACACCATCAAGTTCTCAACTTACATCACAGCAACCATCTCACTACACCGACAAACCATAGCCAGACTACACCAACAAGTTTTCAACTTACATCACGGTAAATAACCCTCTACACCGACAAACTAAAACCAGACTTCACTATCAAATTCTCAACTTACAACACGGTAAACAACCCACTACACCGACACTCCCACAAATATCACATCAACAAAACATCGCTCGTATTGAACACTCCTAACAGTTCGTCACTATAACCTTTATTTCTGATAAATTTGTATGTTAGATCGGACAAAAACTGAACCGGATAACCTTGTGATAACGCCATATAATAAAAATCAGCTATATTCCTAGCAATATTTGCATAATTAGAGCACAATTTCTCAATACGGCATAAACCATTTATAAAAATATTTCTGAAAATGGACAAATGCACATTTGAAGTGAAATGTAACATTTTAATAGTATCAAAATTAAAATAATTTCTCTTATCGTAAATATTTGTTACCAGTTCACCATTAGAAACATCTAAAGTTACATCCAGAAAATCGACACATTTTGAATTATTTGACGCAATTTTCAGGCTTAAACTATTTGGATAGTGATTAAAGCTGAAATCTTTCAAGGAATTGTTAATCCTGGCTAATAGAACATCATCTATGTATCTGTAATATATTACATTTTGATTTGCAGTATCTTCTTTTTCATATGTATATAAATAAATATCAGCTAGGATGGAGCTGCAGCTCCCACCCATAGGAATACCTTTAATCTGTTTGTAAACCCGTTTACCATCATATAAATAATTTTCTTTAACTACAAAATTAAAAAGAGTTGTGAACTGTTCAGAGCTTATATTTGTAGTATTGAACTCCTTAAAAAAATCCATAATTTTACTCTTTAAATCATCTAAATTAATACTATTGTATAAATCTTCAAAGTCATAAGTATGAAATTCCATTATATTGCACAATTTTCTTAAATTGTCAATCAATTCAAAACTGTTTTTAATTATACATGTAGATTTTTCTTTTAAAACTTTAGCAAATATTTTGTTCAGAATGTGTAGAAACTTTTTATTTGCTGTAACCAAATATGAACCGAAACCACATGTAATAGTTCTAAAGGTCACAGGAGTTTTGTGAAATTTAGGGACTAAAACAAGATACGGCAGTTCGTTGCTATGTTGTTTAATATTTAATTTCTTGTAGAAAGCCTTGATCCTATTACCAACTACTTGTTTGCTTGATTTTAAGAGCTTATAATTCGCCTTATTATCATAACTACCACGTAGAATGTCTCCATATAGTTGTTTACATATTATTGCATAGTTAGAATTTGCTTTATCAACGTATGTGATAATAAAGCTGTTCTGAAGCTGCTTGATAGAACTCTTTAAATCATTATAGTATTCACCCGTAACTCCATCACTTTTTTTATTGTAAATCTTGTTCATTTCCTTCAAAATATTAAATTTCCACTCCAAAAAAAACACTTTCGGGTAAGCCATATTTATTCATCAATTTCTGAACAAAAATATCTACATTTTTCGCTATACGTTGTATAGCATGAGTTTTTGTAACAATCCTTTTCAGGCGATACTTCGTACCGTAACGCATATATTTTCTAAGGTTTATGTTTTGCACGATATTTAAATTGCCTGTTAAAACATGTCCATACGTTTCATTTATAAAACTCTTGTATTTCACGTTATTACAATGACAGACGCTACTATCAATTCCCTTTTGCAATTCTTTAGCATATCCATTATAGTTAAATATTTCACGTCCCAATGGCTTATCATATCTAAATGCCAATTTTCTTAACTGGCAATAATTCGTTATATTTGTTTAGTATTGTTTTAAAATTAATGCCACTCATTTTGTGACCAATATAGTCCATGACAAAATACACATTATTATCAATTTTATCATGTTTATTCTGTAGCTTCAAATATTCTTCTAGACTTTGTTTTCTTACTCTAAATCTTAACAAATCCAAACTCATATCGATGTTAATACCACCATTATTTTTGATATATATAGAACTTAGCAGTTCTGGAATAAGTTTTTTCTTTAAATTGAATATAATAAATTTAATTCCATTTACATTATCTTTAATGTCACAACCAAGTATGGCTCTTTCAATTTCCATAATGTTATTAAGATTTATTAAATCTTTATAATTTCCTTTATTATTAATATCTTCATTTCTTATATCATGATTAGTTCTTTCATATATAGAAACGTCCAACACTTTATCTATAAAGCATTTTAATACATTAACCTGGTTAAACATAACATTTAACCCATATGGGTAAACAGTACCATATTTTATCATCATGTCTCTCTCACATAGCAATCTTTCCCTCTTATTCGGAATTATATGAAGAACTGATAATTCTATATTCTCTAAGCCATGTTTATTAAAGTGGGTAATTTCAATTTCTTGCTCTTCTTTACCACTTTTACAATGATTTATATCCGATTTGTGATTATTAAACCTTTTATTAATTGGACCTGATGTTTGTCCAATATAAGACAAATTACAGATTTTACATCTGAGTCTGTAGACACAGTTATAAACCTTACATAACTTCAAACAGTTCTCATCTTCAATATTACTGTACTCCTCTCCTACGTACAAACACACCTTACAACGCCTATCCATGCATTTCTTTAATTTAAAAACTTTTCTCTCCCTATTTTTCACTATATTTTTATTATAAAACCACCTAGTTTTATATCTTGTAATTTTATCAGTCCTCATTCCACATTTTTTAGACACCTGTACAATATTACTATTAAATATATATCTTGTACTATACTTATTATATCCATTACTCTGTTCATCTCCTGAACTCTCGTTTTTCATACCATTATCATGCTCACAATTTTTATCATATATTTTTTACAACTTTTTTTATTATTTGGTATTTTATTCTTCTTGCTATAAATAAAACCATTCTTGTAATCTTTGCCATTTGCTTCCCCATATCCATTATGACTCTCATTTCTTGTAATCGCTACATAATTAACCACATGGTCACTTTCTGACGATCCGCCCCCTACCATGTTATCAGGAGCCGACCGAGCACAATGGTCTTTCGAAAAATTCCATTTCTTGCCGGTATCGATACCATTAAATTTCTTGTACTTCATAATAATATTTTGAAAACACAAAGTATACATACAAATTAAAACAATGACGGTAAATATCACTACATGACAATAAAAAACAACCAGAAAAGAATATATACATATCACAGAGATATAATACAACTAACTAAAATATAATTAAATTTATAACCAAAATGTATAACACATTAGCAGTTTGTGACAAGGTTACTGCTACAATCCCATACATAATCGATACAATATGCAATAGCAATTTCGACACTGCCCAAAATTCGCTAAAAACATTTTTCTAAACAACTCATAAAATTCAAATTAAAAAATCCAAACCTAATAAAGCTGTAGCTATGCCATCATACGCTTTACCGGCTGATATAATAATAAACACCAATGGAAAATCACTTGCAGAACCATTATCACAAATGCCAACCAAAAACTTTAAACCACTTAAATTCAATACTAGAAAAACAAAACTAAACAAACTACATTTACACAGAACCAGAAAACGCAACTAACTACTTAAACTCAAAACAAAAGAACACAACAAATTGCAGCAAAAATTAAAAATGCCAATAAACAACAAAGAAAAGCTAAAACAACCTGTGTCAGGTGGCATGGCTTGAGACATGCACTGCTGGGTTAAACTAGTTTTACGCATGCAACACTCCCCCATACCTGACAAGTACAGACTGAAAATGAATGAAACAGACATAACAAAAGGAAGCAAACTAAAGCCAGACTACACCAACAAATTCTCGATTTACATCACAGTAAACAACCCACTACACCGACAAACTATAACTAGACTACAACATCAATTTCTCAACTTACATCATGGCAAATATCCCACTACACCGAAATACTAAAGCCCGACTACTCCATCAAGTTCTCAACTTACATCACAGCCAACAACCCACTACACCGACAAACTATAACCAAACTACACCAACAAATTCTCAACTTACAGCACGGCAAACATCCCACTACACCGACAAACTATAGCTAGACTACACCATCAAGTTCTCAACTTACATCACAGCAACCATCTCACTACACCGACAAACCATAGCCAGACTACACCAACAAGTTTTCAACTTACATCACGGTAAATAACCCTCTACACCGACAAACTAAAACCAGACTTCACTATCAAATTCTCAACTTACAACACGGTAAACAACCCACTACACCGACACTCCCACAAATATCACATCAACAAAACATCGCTCGTATTGAACACTCCTAACAGTTCGTCACTATAACCTTTATTTCTGATAAATTTGTATGTTAGATCGGACAAAAACTGAACCGGATAACCTTGTGATAACGCCATATAATAAAAATCAGCTATATTCCTAGCAATATTTGCATAATTAGAGCACAATTTCTCAATACGGCATAAACCATTTATAAAAATATTTCTGAAAATGGACAAATGCACATTTGAAGTGAAATGTAACATTTTAATAGTATCAAAATTAAAATAATTTCTCTTATCGTAAATATTTGTTACCAGTTCACCATTAGAAACATCTAAAGTTACATCCAGAAAATCGACACATTTTGAATTATTTGACGCAATTTTCAGGCTTAAACTATTTGGATAGTGATTAAAGCTGAAATCTTTCAAGGAATTGTTAATCCCGGCTAATAGAACATCATCTATGTATCTGTAATATATTACATTTTGATTTGCAGTATCTTCTTTTTCATATGTATATAAATAAATATCAGCTAGGATGGAGCTGCAGCTCCCACCCATAGGAATACCTTTAATCTGTTTGTAAACCCGTTTACCATCATATAAATAATTTTTTTTAACTACAAAATTAAAAAGAGTTGTGAACTGTTCAGAGCTTATATTTGTAGTATTGAACTCCTTAAAAAAATCCATAATTTTACTCTTTAAATCATCTAAATTAATACTATTGTATAAATCTTCAAAGTCATAAGTATGAAATTCCATTATATTGCACAATTTTCTTAAATTGTCAATCAATTCAAAACTGTTTTTAATTATACATGTAGATTTTTCTTTTAAAACTTTAGCAAATATTTTGTTTAGAATGTGTAGAAACTTTTTATTTGCTGTAACCAAATATGAACCGAAACCACATGTAATAGTTCTAAAGGTCACAGGAGTTTTGTGAAATTTAGGGACTAAAACAAGATACGGCAGTTCGTCGCTATGTTGTTTAATATTTAATTTCTTGTAGAAAGCCTTGATCCTATTACCAACTACTTGTTTGCTTGATTTTAAGAGCTTATAATTCGCCTTATTATCATAACTACCACGTAGAATGTCTCCATATAGTTGTTTACATATTATTGCATAGTTAGAATTTGCTTTATCAACGTATGTGATAATAAAGCTGTTCTGAAGCTGCTTGATAGAACTCTTTAAATCATTATAGTATTCACCCGTAACTCCATCACTTTTTTTATTGTAAATCTTGTTCATTTCCTTCAAAATATTAAATTTCCACTCCAAAAAAACACTTTCGGGTAAGCCATATTTATTCATCAATTTCTGAACAAAAATATCTACATTTTTCGCTATACGTTGTATAGCATGAGTTTTTGTAACAATCCTTTTCAGGCGATACTTCGTACCGTAACGCATATATTTTCTAAGGTGTATGTTTTGCACGATATTTAAATTGCCTGTTAAAACATGTCCATACGTTTCATTTATAAAACTCTTGTATTTCGCGTTATTACAATGACAGACGCTACTATCAATTCCCTTTTGCAATTCTTTAGCATATCCATTATAGTTAAATATTTCACGTCCCAATGGCTTATCATATCTAAATGCCTTTACAATCTCAATTTTCTTAACTGGCAATAATTCGTTATATTTGTTTAGTATTGTTTTAAAATTAATGCCACTCATTTTGTGACCAATATAGTCCATGACAAAATACACATTATTATCAATTTTATCATGTTTATTCTGTAGCTTCAAATATTCTTCTAGACTTTGTTTTCTTACTCTAAATCTTAACAAATCCAAACTCATATCAATGTTAATACCACCATTATTTTTGATATATATAGAACTTAGCAGTTCTGGAATAAGTTTTTTCTTTAAATTGAATATAATAAATTTAATTCCATTTACATTATCTTTAATGTCACAACCAAGTATGGCTCTTTCAATTTTCATAATGTTATTAAGATTTATTAAATCTTTATAATTTCCTTTATTATTAATATCTTCATTTCTTATATCATGATTAGTTCTTTCATATATAGAAACGTCCAACCCTTTATCTCTAAAGCATTTTAATACATTAACCTGGTTAAACATAACATTTAACCCATATGGGTAAACAGTACCATATTTTATCATCATGTCTCTCTCACATAGCAATCTTTCCCTCTTATTCGGAATTATATGAAGAAATGATAATTCTATATTCTCTAAGCCATGTTTATTAAAGTGGGTAATTTCAATTTCTTGCTCTTCTTTACCACTTTTACAATGATTTATATCCGATTTGTGATTATTAAACCTTTTATTAATTGGACCTGATGTTTGTCCAATATAAGACAAATTACAGATTTTTCATCTGAGTCTGTAGACACAGTTATAAACCTTACATAACTTCAAACAGTTCTCATCTTCAATATTACTGTACTCCTCTCCTACGTACAAACACACCTTACAACGCCTATCCATGCATTTCTTTAATTTAAAAACTTTTCTCTCCCTATTTTTCACTATATTTTTATTATAAAACCACCTAGTTTTATATCTTGTAATTTTATCAGTCCTCATTCCACATTTTTTAGACACCTGTACAATATTACTATTAAATATATATCTTGTACTATACTTATTATATCCATTACTCTGTTCATCTCCTGAACTCTCGTTTTTCATACCATTATCATGCTCACAATTTTTATCATATATTTTTTACAACTTTTTTTATTATTTGGTATTTTATTCTTCTTGCTATAAATAAAACCATTCTTGTAATCTTTGCCATTTGCTTCCCCATATCCATTATGACTCTCATTTCTTGTAATCGCTACATAATTAACCACATGGTCACTTTCTGACGATCCGCCCCCTACCATGTTATCCGGAGCCGACCGAGCACAATGGTCTTTCGAAAAATTCCATTTCTTGCCGGTATCGATACCATTAAATTTCTTGTACTTCATAATAATATTTTGAAAACACAAAGTATACATACAAATTAAAACAATGACGGTAAATATCACTACATGACAATAAAAAACAACCAGAAAAGAATATATACATATCACAGAAATATAATACAACTAACTAAAATATAATTAAATTTATAACCAAAATGTATAACACATTAGCAGTTTGTGACAAGGTTACTGCTACAATCCCATACATAATCGATACAATATGCAATAGCAAATTCGACACTGCCCAAAATTCGCTAAAAACATTTTTCTAAACAACTCATAAAATTCAAATTAAAAAATTCAAACCTAATAAAGCTGTAGCTATGCCATCATATGCTTTACCGGCTGATATAATAATAAACACCAATGGAAAATCACTTGCAGAACCATTATCACAAATGCCAACCAAAAACTTTAAACCACTTAAATTCAATACTAGAAAAACAAAACTAAACAAACTACATTTACACAGAACCAGAAAACGCAACTAACTACTTAAACTCAAAACAAAAGAACACAACAAATTGCAGCAAAAATTAAAAATGCCAATAAACAACAAAGAAAAGCTAAAACAACCTGTGTCAGGTGGCATGGCTTGAGACATGCACTGCTGGGTTAAACTAGTTTTACGCATGCAACACTCCCCCATACCTGACAAGTACAGACTGAAAATGAATGAAACAGACATAACAAAAGGAAGCAAACTAAAGCCAGACTACACCAACAAATTCTCGATTTACATCACAGTAAACAACCCACTACACCGACAAACTATAACTAGACTACAACATCAATTTCTCAACTTACATCATGGCAAATATCCCACTACACCGAAATACTAAAGCCCGACTACTCCATCAAGTTCTCAACTTACATCACAGCCAACAACCCACTACACCGACAAACTATAACCAAACTACACCAACAAATTCTCAACTTACAGCACGGCAAACATCCCACTACACCGACAAACTATAGCTAGACTACACCATCAAGTTCTCAACTTACATCACAGCAACTATCTCACTACACCGACAAACCATAGCCAGACTACACCAACAAGTTTTCAACTTACATCACGGTAAATAACCCTCTACACCGACAAACTAAAACCAGACTTCACTATCAAATTCTCAACTTACAACACGGTAAACAACCCACTACACCGACACTCCCACAAATATCACATCAACAAAACATCGCTCGTATTGAACACTCCTAACAGTTCGTCACTATAACCTTTATTTCTGATAAATTTGTATGTTAGATCGGACAAAAACTGAACCGGATAACCTTGTGATAACGCCATATAATAAAAATCAGCTATATTCCTAGCAATATTTGCATAATTAGAGCACAATTTCTCAATACGGCATAAACCATTTATAAAAATATTTCTGAAAATGGACAAATGCACATTTGAAGTGAAATGTAACATTTTAATAGTATCAAAATTAAAATAATTTCTCTTATCGTAAATATTTGTTACCAGTTCACCATTAGAAACATCTAAAGTTACATCCAGAAAATCGACACATTTTGAATTATTTGACGCAATTTTCAGGCTTAAACTATTTGGATAGTGATTAAAGCTGAAATCTTTCAAGGAATTGTTAATCCCGGCTAATAGAACATCATCTATGTATCTGTAATATATTACATTTTGATTTGCAGTATCTTCTTTTTCATATGTATATAAATAAATATCAGCTAGGATGGAGCTGCAGCTCCCACCCATAGGAATACCTTTAATCTGTTTGTAAACCCGTTTACCATCATATAAATAATTTTCTTTAACTACAAAATTAAAAAGAGTTGTGAACTGTTCAGAGCTTATATTTGTAGTATTGAACTCCTTAAAAAAATCCATAATTTTACTCTTTAAATCATCTAAATTAATACTATTGTATAAATCTTCAAAGTCATAAGTATGAAATTCCATTATATTGCACAATTTTCTTAAATTGTCAATCAATTCAAAACTGTTTTTAATTATACATGTAGATTTTTCTTTTAAAACTTTAGCAAATATTTTGTTTAGAATGTGTAGAAACTTTTTATTTGCTGTAACCAAATATGAACCGAAACCACATGTAATAGTTCTAAAGGTCACAGGAGTTTTGTGAAATTTAGGGACTAAAACAAGATACGGCAGTTCGTCGCTATGTTGTTTAATATTTAATTTCTTGTAGAAAGCCTTGATCCTATTACCAACTACTTGTTTGCTTGATTTTAAGAGCTTATAATTCGCCTTATTATCATAACTACCACGTAGAATGTCTCCATATAGTTGTTTACATATTATTGCATAGTTAGAATTTGCTTTATCAACGTATGTGATAATAAAGCTGTTCTGAAGCTGCTTGATAGAACTCTTTAAATCATTATAGTATTCACCCGTAACTCCATCACTTTTTTTATTGTAAATCTTGTTCATTTCCTTCAAAATATTAAATTTCCACTCCAAAAAAACACTTTCGGGTAAGCCATATTTATTCATCAATTTCTGAACAAAAATATCTACATTTTTCGCTATACGTTGTATAGCATGAGTTTTTGTAACAATCCTTTTCAGGCGATACTTCGTACCGTAACGCATATATTTTCTAAGGTGTATGTTTTGCACGATATTTAAATTGCCTGTTAAAACATGTCCATACGTTTCATTTATAAAACTCTTGTATTTCGCGTTATTACAATGACAGACGCTACTATCAATTCCCTTTTGCAATTCTTTAGCATATCCATTATAGTTAAATATTTCACGTCCCAATGGCTTATCATATCTAAATGCCTTTACAATCTCAATTTTCTTAACTGGCAATAATTCGTTATATTTGTTTAGTATTGTTTTAAAATTAATGCCACTCATTTTGTGACCAATATAGTCCATGACAAAATACACATTATTATCAATTTTATCATGTTTATTCTGTAGCTTCAAATATTCTTCTAGACTTTGTTTTCTTACTCTAAATCTTAACAAATCCAAACTCATATCAATGTTAATACCACCATTATTTTTGATATATATAGAACTTAGCAGTTCTGGAATAAGTTTTTTCTTTAAATTGAATATAATAAATTTAATTCCATTTACATTATCTTTAATGTCACAACCAAGTATGGCTCTTTCAATTTTCATAATGTTATTAAGATTTATTAAATCTTTATAATTTCCTTTATTATTAATATCTTCATTTCTTATATCATGATTAGTTCTTTCATATATAGAAACGTCCAACCCTTTATCTCTAAAGCATTTTAATACATTAACCTGGTTAAACATAACATTTAACCCATATGGGTAAACAGTACCATATTTTATCATCATGTCTCTCTCACATAGCAATCTTTCCCTCTTATTCGGAATTATATGAAGAAATGATAATTCTATATTCTCTAAGCCATGTTTATTAAAGTGGGTAATTTCAATTTCTTGCTCTTCTTTACCACTTTTACAATGATTTATATCCGATTTGTGATTATTAAACCTTTTATTAATTGGACCTGATGTTTGTCCAATATAAGACAAATTACAGATTTTTCATCTGAGTCTGTAGACACAGTTATAAACCTTACATAACTTCAAACAGTTCTCATCTTCAATATTACTGTACTCCTCTCCTACGTACAAACACACCTTACAACGCCTATCCATGCATTTCTTTAATTTAAAAACTTTTCTCTCCCTATTTTTCACTATATTTTTATTATAAAACCACCTAGTTTTATATCTTGTAATTTTATCAGTCCTCATTCCACATTTTTTAGACACCTGTACAATATTACTATTAAATATATATCTTGTACTATACTTATTATATCCATTACTCTGTTCATCTCCTGAACTCTCGTTTTTCATACCATTATCATGCTCACAATTTTTATCATATATTTTTTACAACTTTTTTTATTATTTGGTATTTTATTCTTCTTGCTATAAATAAAACCATTCTTGTAATCTTTGCCATTTGCTTCCCCATATCCATTATGACTCTCATTTCTTGTAATCGCTACATAATTAACCACATGGTCACTTTCTGACGATCCGCCCCCTACCATGTTATCCGGAGCCGACCGAGCACAATGGTCTTTCGAAAAATTCCATTTCTTGCCGGTATCGATACCATTAAATTTCTTGTACTTCATAATAATATTTTGAAAACACAAAGTATACATACAAATTAAAACAATGACGGTAAATATCACTACATGACAATAAAAAACAACCAGAAAAGAATATATACATATCACAGAAATATAATACAACTAACTAAAATATAATTAAATTTATAACCAAAATGTATAACACATTAGCAGTTTGTGACAAGGTTACTGCTACAATCCCATACATAATCGATACAATATGCAATAGCAAATTCGACACTGCCCAAAATTCGCTAAAAACATTTTTCTAAACAACTCATAAAATTCAAATTAAAAAATTCAAACCTAATAAAGCTGTAGCTATGCCATCATATGCTTTACCGGCTGATATAATAATAAACACCAATGGAAAATCACTTGCAGAACCATTATCACAAATGCCAACCAAAAACTTTAAACCACTTAAATTCAATACTAGAAAAACAAAACTAAACAAACTACATTTACACAGAACCAGAAAACGCAACTAACTACTTAAACTCAAAACAAAAGAACACAACAAATTGCAGCAAAAATTAAAAATGCCAATAAACAACAAAGAAAAGCTAAAACAACCTGTGTCAGGTGGCATGGCTTGAGACATGCACTGCTGGGTTAAACTAGTTTTACGCATGCAACACTCCCCCATACCTGACAAGTACAGACTGAAAATGAATGAAACAGACATAACAAAAGGAAGCAAACTAAAGCCAGACTACACCAAAAAATTCTCGATTTACATCACAGTAAACAACCCACTACACCGACAAACTATAACTAGACTACAACATCAATTTCTCAACTTACATCATGGCAAATATCCCACTACACCGAAATACTAAAGCCCGACTACTCCATCAAGTTCTCAACTTACATCACAGCCAACAACCCACTACACCGACAAACTATAACCAAACTACACCAACAAATTCTCAACTTACAGCACGGCAAACATCCCACTACACCGACAAACTATAGCTAGACTACACCATCAAGTTCTCAACTTACATCACAGCAACCATCTCACTACACCGACAAACCATAGCCAGACTACACCAACAAGTTTTCAACTTACATCACGGTAAATAACCCTCTACACCGACAAACTAAAACCAGACTTCACTATCAAATTCTCAACTTACAACACGGTAAACAACCCACTACACCGACACTCCCACAAATATCACATCAACAAAACATCGCTCGTATTGAACACTCCTAACAGTTCGTCACTATAACCTTTATTTCTGATAAATTTGTATGTTAGATCGGACAAAAACTGAACCGGATAACCTTGTGATAACGCCATATAATAAAAATCAGCTATATTCCTAGCAATATTTGCATAATTAGAGCACAATTTCTCAATACGGCATAAACCATTTATAAAAATATTTCTGAAAATGGACAAATGCACATTTGAAGTGAAATGTAACATTTTAATAGTATCAAAATTAAAATAATTTCTCTTATCGTAAATATTTGTTACCAGTTCACCATTAGAAACATCTAAAGTTACATCCAGAAAATCGACACATTTTGAATTATTTGACGCAATTTTCAGGCTTAAACTATTTGGATAGTGATTAAAGCTGAAATCTTTCAAGGAATTGTTAATCCTGGCTAATAGAACATCATCTATGTATCTGTAATATATTACATTTTGATTTGCAGTATCTTCTTTTTCATATGTATATAAATAAATATCAGCTAGGATGGAGCTGCAGCTCCCACCCATAGGAATACCTTTAATCTGTTTGTAAACCCGTTTACCATCATATAAATAATTTTCTTTAACTACAAAATTAAAAAGAGTTGTGAACTGTTCAGAGCTTATATTTGTAGTATTGAACTCCTTAAAAAAATCCATAATTTTACTCTTTAAATCATCTAAATTAATACTATTGTATAAATCTTCAAAGTCATAAGTATGAAATTCCATTATATTGCACAATTTTCTTAAATTGTCAATCAATTCAAAACTGTTTTTAATTATACATGTAGATTTTTCTTTTAAAACTTTAGCAAATATTTTGTTTAGAATGTGTAGAAACTTTTTATTTGCTGTAACCAAATATGAACCGAAACCACATGTAATAGTTCTAAAGGTCACAGGAGTTTTGTGAAATTTAGGGACTAAAACAAGATACGGCAGTTCGTCGCTATGTTGTTTAATATTTAATTTCTTGTAGAAAGCCTTGATCCTATTACCAACTACTTGTTTGCTTGATTTTAAGAGCTTGTAATTCGCCTTATTATCATAACTACCACGTAGAATGTCTCCATATAGTTGTTTACATATTATTGCATAGTTAGAATTTGCTTTATCAACGTATGTGATAATAAAGCTGTTCTGAAGCTGCTTGATAGAACTCTTTAAATCATTATAGTATTCACCCGTAACTCCATCACTTTTTTTATTGTAAATCTTGTTCATTTCCTTAAAAATATTAAATTTCCACTCCAAAAAAACACTTTCGGGTAAGCCATATTTATTCATCAATTTCTGAACAAAAATATCTACATTTTTCGCTATACTTGTATAGCATGAGTTTTTGTAACAATCCTTTTCAGGCGATACTTCGTACCGTAACGCATATATTTTCTAAGGTTTATGTTTTGCACGATATTTAAATTGCCTGTTTAAAACATGTCCATACGTTTCATTTATAAAACTCTTGTATTTCGCGTTATTACAATGACAGACGCTACTATCAATTCCCTTTTGCAATTCTTTAGCATATCCATTATAGTTAAATATTTCACGTCCCAATGGCTTATCATATCTAAATGCCTTTACAATCTCAATTTTCTTAACTGGCAATAATTCGTTATATTTGTTTAGTATTGTTTTAAAATTAATGCCACTCATTTTGTGACCAATATAGTCCATGACAAAATACACTTTATTATCAATTTTATCATGTTTATTCTGTAGCTTCAAATATTCTTCTAGACTTTGTTTTCTTACTCTAAATCTTAACAAATCCAAACTCATATCGATGTTAATACCACCATTATTTTTGATATATATAGAACTTAGCAGTTCTGGAATAAGTTTTTTCTTTAAATTGAATATAATAAATTTAATTCCATTTACATTATCTTTAATGTCACAACCAAGTATGGCTCTTTCAATTTCCATAATGTTATTAAGATTTATTAAATCTTTATAATTTCCTTTATTATTAATATCTTCATTTCTTATATCATGATTAGTTCTTTCATATATAGAAACGTCCAACACTTTATCTCTAAAGCATTTTAATACATTAACCTGGTTAAACATAACATTTAACCCATATGGGTAAACAGTACCATATTTTATCATCATGTCTCTCTCACATAGCAATCTTTCCCTCTTATTCGGAATTATATGAAGAACTGATAATTCTATATTCTCTAAGCCATGTTTATTAAAGTGGGTAATTTCAATTTCTTGCTCTTCTTTACCACTTTTACAATGATTTATATCCGATTTGTGATTATTAAACCTTTTATTAATTGGACCTGATGTTTGTCCAATATAAGACAAATTACAGATTTTACATCTGAGTCTGTAGACACAGTTATAAACCTTACATAACTTCAAACAGTTCTCATCTTCAATATTACTGTACTCCTCTCCTACGTACAAACACACCTTACAACGCCTATCCATGCATTTCTTTAATTTAAAAACTTTTCTCTCCCTATTTTTCACTATATTTTTATTATAAAACCACCTAGTTTTATATCTTGTAATTTTATCAGTCCTCATTCCACATTTTTTAGACACCTGTACAATATTACTATTAAATATATATCTTGTACTATACTTATTATATCCATTACTCTGTTCATCTCCTGAACTCTCGTTTTTCATACCATTATCATGCTCACAATTTTTATCATATATTTTTTACAACTTTTTTTTATTTGGTATTTTATTCTTCTTGCTATAAATAAAACCATTCTTGTAATCTTTGCCATTTGCTTCCCCATATCCATTATGACTCTCATTTCTTGTAATCGCTACATAATTAACCACATGGTCACTTTCTGACGATCCGCCCCCTACCATGTTATCAGGAGCCGACCGAGCACAATGGTCTTTCGAAAAATTCCATTTCTTGCCGGTATCGATACCATTAAATTTCTTGTACTTCATAATAATATTTTGAAAACACAAAGTATACATACAAATTAAAACAATGACGGTAAATATCACTACATGACAATAAAAAACAACCAGAAAAGAATACATACATATCACAGAAATATAATACAACTAACTAAAATATAATTAAATTTATAACCAAAATGTATAACACATTAGCAGTTTGTGACAAGGTTACTGCTACAATCCCATACATAATCGATACAATATGCAATAGCAAATTCGACACTGCCCAAAATTCGCTAAAAACATTTTTCTAAACAACTCATAAAATTCAAATTAAAAAATCCAAACCTAATAAAGCTGTAGCTATGCCATCATATGCTTTACCGGCTGATATAATAATAAACACCAATGGAAAATCACTTGCAGAACCATTATCACAAATGCCAACCAAAAACTTTAAACCACTTAAATTCAATACTAGAAAAACAAAACTAAACAAACTACATTTACACAGAACCAGAAAACGCAACTAATTACTTAAACTCAAAACAAAAGAACACAACAAATTGCAGCAAAAATTAAAAACGCCAATAAACAACAAAGAAAAGCTAAAACAACCTGTGTCAGGTGGCATGGCTTGAGACATGCACTGCTGGGTTAAACTAGTTTTACGCATGCAACACTCCTCCATACCTGACAAGTACAGACTGAAAATGAATGAAACAGACATAACAAAAGGAAGCAAACTAAAGCCAGACTACACCAACAAATTCTCGATTTACATCACAGTAAACAACCCACTACACCGACAAACTATAACTAGACTACAACATCAATTTCTCAACTTACATCATGGCAAATATCCCACTACACCGAAATACTAAAGCCCGACTACTCCATCAAGTTCTCAACTTACATCACAGCCAACAACCCACTACACCGACAAACTATAACCAAACTACACCAACAAATTCTCAACTTACAGCACGGCAAACATCCCACTACACCGACAAACTATAGCTAGACTACACCATCAAGTTCTCAACTTACATCACAGCAACCATCTCACTACACCGACAAATGATAGCCAGACTACACCAACAAGTTTTCAACTTACATCACGGTAAATAACCTTCTACACCGACAAACTAAAACCAGACTTCACTATCAAATTCTCAACTTACAACACGGTAAACAACCCACTACACCGACACTCCCGCAAATATCACATCAACAAAACATCGCTCGTATTGAACACTCCTAACAGTTCGTCACTATAACCTTTATTTCTGATAAATTTGTATGTTAGAT